>BPLR01016342.1:0-36864 GCA_021605095.1 Caerostris extrusa | reverse complement strand
TATCCTTTTGAGAATAAATAAGTTTATGTTAGGGATTTTATCATTAATTTGTCTCGCTACTTTATTCTGTACTCGATGAAGACTAAAAGCAATTAATGATTATTATCATGTTTTAAAAAAAGTATCACGGTATCCTTGTTTATTTTCTTTTTTTAATTTTTAAGCCAAGGTAATAAGTCTTGTGAATCAGATTATTTTAATCTCTCTTGAGCTTTTTAAAAAAATTCTGGAAAATTATGTTCATCTTTACTTACAAAAAACTTAAAATTAATACCGAATTACTTAGAAATAGTTAAATCAAACTTTATGTTCCTTTTCTGAAAATCCTACCAAACAAATAAAGTTGGAATCATTATATTCCTATGTATATTACCTATACAAGGTTTAGTGAGAGGTACTGTTCAAGAATGTAAATTTATCAAAAGTTAAAATTCGAGACTTCAATTCAAGATTAAAAGCAATTAATGATTATTACATTTTTAAAAAATTACACGGTATCCTTGTTTACTTTTTTTTAAATTTTTATTTTACGCGAAGGTAATAAGTCTCGTGAATTAGATTATTTTAATCTCTTGACCTTTTAAAAACTCTGGAAAATTATGTTCGTCGATACTTACAAAAAATTTGAATTACTAGAAATAGTTAAATTAAACTTTTATGCACCTTTTTGATAATCGTACCAACAAATAAAGTTGAAGATTCTATATTACCTATTCCTATTTTACCTATACAGAAGTTTAGTGACCTTTCCCAAATTTCCAGAATTTAAATTTGTCAAAAGTTTAAATTCGAGACTTCCATTAAGATACAACTTTGAAGCAGTGTATATTTCGAAATCTTAAGAGACATTCCATTAAGAACATTTCTGATACAGTTGGAATCTGAGTGACATATTTTTTAGTATAGATAGACTTAAATTTCAACGACATGTATATGAATATCCAGGTATGTTTGAATAATTTTAAGAGATGGCAAGCATTGCAACTAATGGCAGTTTTGTACAACTCGTAAAACTACAACCGATTTATAAGGTACATATAAAATACTATTTTTAGTTTAAGCAAAAAATTGAAGCATTATGGCATTAGTAGTTTAGATAGTTAAATTAAATAATTAAAATAATTTTTATTACTTTAACTAGATTATTTTATTTCAGTTATATACACATATAAAGATGAATGAATGGATGTAAGATGGCCGAGTGACCAGCGCTCTGGGACTCACTATTGCTTCCTTTTTTATTCGTCTGTAAGTTATTTGCTTCTGCAGAACGACTTACAGTTGTTTTGTCTATTAACATGGTACATATAAAATACTATTTTTAGTTTAAGCAAAAAATTGAAGCATTATGGCATTAGTAGTTTAGATAGTTAAATTAAATAATTAAAATAATTTGTATTACTTTAACTAGATTATTTTATTTCAGTTATATACACATATAAAGATGAATGAATGGATGTAAGATGGCCGAGTGACTAGCCTCTGGCACTCACTATTGCTTCCTTTTTTATTCGTCTGGAAGTTATTTGCTTCTGCAGAACGACTTACAGTTGTTTTGTCTATTAACATGGTACATATAAAATACTATTTTTAGTTTAAGCAAAAAATTGAAGCATTATGGCATTAGTAGTTTAGATAGTTAAATTAAATAATTAAAATAATTTTTATTACTTTAACTAGATTATTTTATTTCAGTTATATACACATATAAAGATGAATGAATGGATGTAAGATGGCCGAGTGACTAGCCCTCTGGCACTCACTATTGCTTCCTTTTTTATTCGTCTGGAAGTTATTTGCTTCTGCAGAACGACTTACAGTTGTTTTGTCTATTAACATGGTACATATAAAATACTATTTTTAGTTTAAGCAAAAAATTGAAGCATTATGGCATTAGTAGTTTAGATAGTTAAATTAAATAATTAAAATAATTTTTATTACTTTAACTAGATTATTTTTATTTCAGTTATATACACATATAAAGATGAATGAATGGATGTAAGATGGCCGAGTGACTAGCGCTCTGGGACTCACTATTGCTTCCTTTTTTATTCGTCTGTAAGTTATTTGCTTCTGCAGAACGACTTACAGTTGTTTTGTCTATTAACATGGTACATATAAAATACTATTTTATTTTTATATTAGCTAAGCAAAAAATAAAGACATTCTGGCATAAGTTTAATTGCTGACAACTTGTTTAATAAACCTACATAAAAAATATTGCATATTTTCAATCGTGAAACACATTTTTTTAGAAGAAATTTAACTCTCAGGAATATATATATATATATATATATTATAATATATTAATTCTCAGAATATTATATATATATATATATATATTATATATACTAGCAGAAGTCTGCATACGTTGTTCTGCCAAAAAAAAAGGAATTTTAGAATATTAAACATCTTGAATATATTCTCCACGTTCCAATATATGTGTATACTAATTTTCAGGGATATCGTTTGAACAGTATATAAGATGAAATGATGCAGCACCATCTGGTGGCGACTTACAACACAGGGTATAGCATAAAGACATTAACCATGTTTTGTCAAACACACACAAAAAATTTCATCAAAATAGGACCAGCCGTTTAGGATTAGTTTAGTGACAAACACATGTACAGACGAATATATATATATATATATATATAATTTCTTTTGATTTATATATATTCATATCACCCTTTTATATACAGATCATAATTTTTTATTTAATAAATTAAAGCTATAAACAGTCAAAATACGAAATAACGAAAATATTTCTTGTATTTCAAATCGCATTCCTTAAATGTAATAAGCATGTAAAAACTGGAAGAATTCATCCATGAATTTACCAAATAGGATAAGATTCATCTATATATTTACGTTATTACTGGAAGCAAAATGCTTCAATCTGATTAAATTGGAAAGCATGGAACGAAATAACCCAAACAGGAATCCATTTTTCACATTACTTTTACATATATGATGCTATTACAGAGATGACTTTCATTGTTTTTTTCCTGTAGCGAAAGTGCTTCTTACTTAATAACCTAAATAAATGGGAAAATATACCTCATTACGTACCATGCTTAGGTGACAAAGAGTTATTTCACTGGCGTTACCATCAGAGATGCAAAGAGGATTTTCTTTCGTATTCCGTAAGATTACGAAGACGGTGCCTCCGTAAGAAATTCCCCTTGCTGAGAGATTGAAATTTCGATAAAATAAATTGAGGGTTATAAGTTATTCTTCGTCTTAAAAGATTTCATCGATCTTTCACTCGAGAATAAATGTAATTAGAATCCATGCGTATAAAAGTAAGGATGCTAGTAATATTTCCAATACGTCTGTCAATATATTTTGGACAACGTTTATTGGAATTTTTCTAGAAGATAAATGCATAGTTGTATCCATAAAGAAAATTCCTACAATTAGGAAAATGTATCGCTTATTTAAATTAATTCATTTTTGGTTTTTATATTTAAAATGAATAATCTATATTATACATTTAATAATTTTTTTTTAATAGGGAATTAATTTACATGCAAAAACTACACAGTTTATTGTTGAAAGGTATCGATAAATCGACGATCGATGGTATATAGACGGAATCGATGATATACAGATTTTATTTCAATAAATTACCAAACAACAATTTAGTTAATTATATAGATAATTTTAAATTGTCAAAGATACTAATTCTGGTATAAAATGTTTGTTTACTATTAATGCTTAGTTCAAAAGTAATTTAAAATTCAATATTTATGAGAAATCTGTAAAAACAACTAGTATTGAACTTCCGGTTACATACATGTGATACAAGAGATAAATAGAGATGAAAAATATCATATAAGTTTATTTGAGAGTTGGTACACAAATGTGCTTCAAAAGAAATATTCGAAGAAAGCCAATCGCATATTCTTTCAAGAAGTTATTGTTGAAGTACTTGCCCAATATTGTTAAAGTACTTGCCCAATATACTGTTGAAGTACTCGCCAATCGTATTGCCCGTTCTGTCTATGGCCATTTCAAAGTGGTCATAGACAGAACGAGAACTGGACCAGTAAAGACAAGAACTGAATTACTAAACTGCCCTCTGAAGTAATCATTCAAGTTCAATGTTCCGTCGATGCTTTGGCTCTTCACAGTCAGTTCTAATTTAAAAAAAAAAAATCTAAAAATTGACGTCGCTTAATTAAATTTTTATGTCTATATACAAACACTGCTGTTAATTCAGAAATGTCAACAAATTTATATAATTATTAGGCTTGTAGCATTTTCCCACGAGAAGAGATATAGCATTTCTGACCCCAGGGGGAAAGTAATGTATATTCTTTAACAAGTGTATAATAACAATCACTCAAACCTGACAGCAGATAATCAGTGTCATGGATAATGAAACATAATGAAATTAGAAATGGTCTGTTCGACCTTCACAGGTCCAAACAATAACAGACGAGATATGGACTACGTCATGAGTTGTTGAATCGTGATTGGTGATAGACCGTGGGCTGAGGAAGTGTCCACTTCATGAGAAGGGAGGGAAGCTGACCTCTTCACAGATTGTTTTCCAGGGATATTTACAATCTATGTAATAAAAACATTACATAGCTTGTAAATAAAATTTAAAATGTTCCCATGAATCTGAAAGTGTCCCTTTCATCAAGCCATTATAAGTCTAATATAAGTCGAAACGTTATAGGCTCATAGAAAAATGTTTTAAAATAAAATATAATAGAATAAAATTTAGAAGATTTGGTTATGACAACATTTATGGTATCAGTTATATTTATTGATTAGAAACACATCATATCATACTCAATAAATACGCTTGATTGAGATGTAGAAAGATTTTCGACGAAGAATCTTTCAAAGATTATTTTCATTAAAATTATGTTACCATGGAAAAAGAGTCGCATACTAATTAATTATAACAATGAGAAGAAATTGAATAAACTCCA
Organism: Caerostris extrusa; assembly: GCA_021605095.1. Classification (NCBI taxonomy): domain Eukaryota; kingdom Metazoa; phylum Arthropoda; class Arachnida; order Araneae; family Araneidae; genus Caerostris; species Caerostris extrusa. The sequence continues at coordinate 31,912 of BPLR01016342.1, read as the reverse complement.
TTAATTTTCTTCTCAAGCGCTCATAAAAAAAAGAGATGTCATAGGAGAATATATCATTATGATGCTTTCGTAATCAGTGAAGCAATCAACTCTAAGAATATATTTTTGTCATTCCCTGTAAAATTATAATTACTCAGCAATCTATAACGTTTCTGATTGCATAATTATTAATAGCTTGTTACAGAAGAGAAAATTAATTCTTACACAATGCGTATTCTTTTTTTTAAAGTCATTAAAATTGCGAAAACTTGAAAGAAAATTCATAAGACCACTAATTACTGTAATGTATTATTTTTGAACTTTTTGTCTTTTATTAATGACAGTTCCTTTAATTTTATAACAATTGAAAATAAATTGAGTAGTTAAAGATTGCAATTAATGTATGCAATATTTCTTAGGATGTTAATTTTTTAACCTCCCTGTATTGTGAAATTTTTGTTTTTAATTAAACTTTTATATATACGAAGCAATTTTTTTAATTTACCAATATTAAAGAATAAGACTCAAAATTTATTACGTTATATTAAAAGAAGGTATTTCTGGTTCGAAACACATCACACCTTAATAGATATAATTTCAAATAGTGAATGGACAGAATTTGATTTGACATTATTATCTACATAAGATTGTTATATTAAACGTTTCTTTTTTACTGACAGCTTACATAAAATAGTTTCTTTTAAGTGGATATCTTGGGTGTTTTCTTGATTTTCACCTAGTGCAGCATTCATGTGAAAAGTTTCTATAACAGTGTTTCTTTCTCCAACAGATATATTATTTACATTCTATAACTTTAATATTAGCATAGGAGTATTCAACTTATTATATTTGCACTTCATTTATCAAAGAAAAATTCTGTAGCTCCCATTTTATTTTCCATTATTAAATACCATAGTATATTTCATGTTTTATATAGTATAATATATTATGCAATAGCAATATATAAACGGCAGATTTTTTTAATTCACAATGTAGATATTTTTCAATAATATTGATATTAAAGGGAATTAATCAATTGTATTAAAATGTAATAATTACTAACTACAAATAATTAATTTCTTACTACAAAAGTATTCCTACATTTTTATAGATTACTAATGAAATGTCTAGTCCGTTTTTAATAATTATTTTTGCACTGATTCTTTATAAATTGTTAAATATTTACGATTAATTTATTTATTATTTTATTGTTAATTTATTCTTTGACTCACGAATTGGTAGTATCCAAAAATTCTGCATAAAAACAGTATTATAAAATGGATAAGCATTTTTAATATTTTATTTTTGACATACGATTCCTACTAATCAGAAGCTAATTATTAGTAATTTCAATAATTATAACAATTAACATTTATGTTCATCCATACAATAAATTGTTTTTCCTTTTTTATTAAATTATTATTTTTGCATTAAATACATATCAAACCTTTCAATCAATCCATCTCTCCCTTGGAGGTCACGCCCCACAATTCAAGAACTCGTTGGATTAATGGATTTTTAGGCCAATACTATTATTCATTAAAAAAAATGCAGAGTGTAAATTGTTTTTTAAACTTCTTTTCTGTAAGAGATTTTGAAAAAAAGATGTATGTATTCGTTCAAAATTTATAGCTTTTAATTCCATTTTTCTTAACTCGGACTAAGAAAAATCAATTTTCAGGATATTTTTAAAAAGAGAAAATTTTCAATAAATTCAATTACTCTACATTTTATTAAATTATTTTTGCAGTGTCTATTCGACTGAATGTAACTCTAAGGTAAAGAAAGATCAGTTTTATGTTTATATATATAAATTTCAATAAAAGAGTTTTTATTTGAAATGTGTTCAAATTGAAAAATTATGTTTTAAAATATTCTTTCCGATAAGTTTTACTTCCTGGAATATAAAACATATCTACTTTCTACCTTAATTTTCTCTAATTTATTCGTTTTTAAATCCAAATGAAGTAGCTCAAATCAATAATTTTTTCTTATATCAGATAAGGCTTAAATAAATATATTTATGTATTTAATTTAAGCATATTCTTGCAAATAAATTTCAAACATATGTATAAGATTGCATTTGGTTTTGTTGAACATCGGTGGGTCTTATGTTTCACTGATATATGACACAAACAGCTCACCGACAGGAGAACTGCATGATTTTGCCTTCCGAGAGGACATTTAGGAGTAATTGCACAACATTTATGTTTCGAATAGACAAAAACCCGGAAAATTCCCATCAGACATACTAACTATGGATACGCGACATTTGACAAAAGCTTAATTGTCATCAAATTTGTCATACGTTGTCATTGCCGTCATCGTCCTTATTTTTGAAAGCAATTATTGCAACGGTGTTATCGAACAGCATCGTGGCCAAGTGACTAGATCTCTGGCATTTGGTGCCACAGGATTCAGGTTCGAAATCTGTCGGTGGCATGGATGTTTGCTAGGGTTCGGACTCCACTTTAAACTGTAGGTCCCGCTCTGTTTAGCCCTCATGTGCCCAAAATGACCTTAGAGCGGCAAATCAAACCAAACCAAATCGAACCTCAGCACTCCTGTAAGCTAGCTGCTCATATTATGACTGAACCACGAATCAGATTCAGTGTGTATTTCAAATATAAACTTAAAATAGCATAGGAGCAGGCTATAAAATTTGTTTTTGGTTATTTAAACTATTTTAAAAGAAATACATAAAAACATCTTTTAATTTTATTCGATACACATTATAAGATCCCATATACTTATTTGAATGCCTATTAATGCCATGTAGTTTATGCTGATTGAACCTGTTTGTAAATTTAAAGCTCCCCAAAAACTCAATTGAAGTTAGGCTTACGATCAGGACAAGAAGAATAGATCTCGTTTTCAATCTGCATAACTTAGCCTACACTCGAATTCTAGAGAAAACGGTTAACATGAATGGAAAAAGAAATTTTATCATTTTTCTCTGAAAAAGAAAATGTGCTAAACACGTAAAAAATGCAATTTCTTGAATCAGAGTTCAAATGGGAAAATGTATCGCCTGGCTTACTCTATTAAAAAAAAAAGGACTAGTTCCTTTAAAATACAGCATCGCTGTATATATTCAACTGGAGGACCAGTTACCATAGAAACAGTAGATGTCGTTGTTTTGTGTCGAAATGAAAGAGTGAAGGATGTATCGATAGCTTTTTAAAGGGTAAAACAATCACGAATTCAGTCGAAACTGCATCGCAATGAATCTACAAATAATAACAAAATAGCGTGTCTGTTTCTTGCAGTATATATGGATTGAAACATTTTGCCCGAGGTTCCATATAATAAATGTTCAGAATGGTCATATAAAATATTCAGTGGTCAGACTTTTTGCCATTTCCGATTTAATATAATAGTTTAAACTAATCTAGTTGTAGCTGAGAGAGTAAATAATGTAAAAGTATTTAATGTGATAGCAATATGGACAATGTACAATTTAAAATATTTGCTGTTGTTGTTTTTTTATTTGAAATAAATTGCTTTGGCGATTCATAAGAATTTTCTGCTAATGTTGAATCAAAATATTTCTTATATTTAAGAATTAATTTGTGGGAATATATCAAATTATAATGAAATTTACATGTATAAACAATACAATTTATGTGTCTATTTAATAGTAATAAAGTTTACATACTTGTATACGGTTGTATATTTTGGCTGAAAATAAAAATTTCTATTATCTTGAACCCAGAATGGTTGAAACTCTTTTCTCTTTTTATTTAATATAATAGTTTAAACTAATCTAGTTGTAACTGATTTAAATAATGTAAAAGGCTTCATTTAATGTGATAGCAATATGGACAATGTACAATTTAAAATATTTTTTTTTTTACTTGAAATAAATTGCATTGGCGATTTCTATGAATTTTCTGTTATTGTTGAATCAAAATTGTTCTAATATTTAAGAATTAACTAAGTAGTACTTGATATATTTGTTAATATATGAAGTATAATGAAATTTACATGTAAAAATAATAAATTTACATGTCTATTTAATATCAATAAAATTTCCATGCTTGTATACGGTTGTATATACGAAAGATGTTGGCTGAAAATAAAAATTTATAAAATATCTTGAACCCAGAATGGTTGAAACTCTTTTCTCTATTTTTTAAAACTAAATTTAAAATGTAATACTATTTGCAACTTAAAAATTATTTTTCTGAAAGAAACTGAACTTTCTTTTTTTTTCTAAATGGATTAAATAAAATAATATACCATCCTCATATATATTTATTATGGCTGAATAAATTTATTTCTATCATTGCAAATCGAAAAGAATAATTTTTTTTTAAGAAAACAATATTTTATTTCAAAAGAATTGACCAAGCAGAAATACTTTAAGATTTCATTATAACTATTTTTTAAGTTTTTCTAAGAAATATTCAATAAAAATATTGATTTTATTTCAGATATAGTTATTTATTCTCTAAATTTGAAAAATGTAAAGATATTTTTCGTATATTTGAATACACTAAATAATTTAATAAATATTTCTAAATTATTCTTTTATGTATGTAGAAAATATTTCTTAATCAATAGTCAGAATCAAAACAATAAAAAAGAGTAACAAAAGTAACTGCAAACAGTAAGGTGTGTAGTCCCTGAATCTCAAATAGTGATGATGATTGTAGGATGGTTTTCATAATTCTTTTCTGCAAAATATTTACAATAGAATCATTCTTTTAAAAAGGCTCCAACAATAATTTAGACTATGCATCTCAAAATAAATAATATGATAATCTGAAAATTTCATACGCAGATTCATTTATACAAAATATACAAATAAAAAAAATCACCACTAACGAGTGTTAATTTAATCATAGCGTGTATTATATTATAAAAAGGACAACAAATGCTGAAAATTTTTATTTTCTCGTTGACTTCTTTGCAGTTTTATGGAGAAAACTCCAATAATTCTGTTAAGACTTTACAGCACACATTACAGCCAAATGTACAATTTTGTATATTACAGAGCTAGTATGCGTGGACTTTGCTGTTTATATCGGCCAACAGGCCATCATCGGCTATGTGAAAATGCATTTTTCAATAATGATAATACAAAACTCATTGGTGGAATGGAGGCTCTAGATGTTCAAGGAATACAAATGCAATGCAAAATCTGATGATTGTATTACAGGATCAAATTGCACTAAAGCCATATGTGTCCTTTATTCAACAGTGTACAACCTCTTTCAAACTACCTGTGATACTTCCACATCATAAGACGCTGGGCTGAGGAAGTGTGAGGCTCATGTCTTCTTGTAGGAAGTTAGCGTTTAACTCTCCAACTTACACATGTTATGTAATACCCAATCACCATGATTGCCAGCAAATTGGCATTACATTGTGTTCATTGATGAATCTCACTTTTGTTTTAAAACAGATAAAATTGGATCCGTGTATGCCTTTTTTCAGAATGTCATAGTCATGGTCCCAATCAGGCTTAAGACACACAGACATTACACATGATATAATGGTGTGGGGTGCTAATTTTTATTGCAGTAGTCGCCCCTAGTCCTCCTACATCTCTAATCATTTCGTTGTTTTAAATACAAATATTTGCAAGTTTACAACTTGTAAATATTTGTATTTAAAACAGCGAAATGATTGTATGAAAAATTCATTTAATCACAACTTAAATCAGTTAAACAGAAAAAAAGTATCTATTGACAGAAAAAATAAAGTTTTTTATTCAGAGAATTTAAATATCCAATGAAGTTTGAAATACACTACATCAACCTCAACTTAAAACCACTTTTACATTTAAAACATTCATGAGTGGTGGGCAATTCTTGTCCACTTAATCTCACTTTGATTATAATTATTTTTTACATTCTCTACCATTTTGGTTTATTACTTTTTTTTTTAAGTAAAGCAATCCGATCAATCTATCTGAATACAGAAAGTAAAGAGAAAAGTAAGTATTTGAATGATAAAATATGTAATGCTCATCACTATACTGAGAAAATATTTTATGTTTTCTATAGTTGTTAATTTGCTTTAATAATTAATCAACTTCAAGAACTAAACTTGAATTGCGATTTTAAAAACGAGGATAAAATCTAAATTATACATACTATGCATCGAATTTATGCATATAAAATAATTGCTGATCAAAGAAAACTGAGAGAAATTACTTTCACATTTAAAAACACATTATACATAACTTATTTTTTAATTGGTAGATAAAATCAATCTTCTTAATTTGTTAAAGGTTTCTTTGTTTCAAAGGTGGTATGCAAAGATACATTAATAATGAAAATTTTCAGATGTCAAATTTTAAATATTTTGATTGATTACAGTTAATTACTGGATTCAAAAACAAACCCAAGAAATACTTAATTAGCTCAATTTGTTTTCAATCGGAATCAAAATGGAATTATTATTTTTAAGGATATATATAATGTAAAATAGCTATTTATAATATTATATATATATTTATATTATTTTTTTGTTCTAATGTAGCTGGCAAACACTTAGACGTCTTGGATGCCTTAAGACAAGAGCTGCACAGACGTACTCACTTTGCATTACCCAGGGGGCGCGTGTAACTTGAAGATAAGCCCCGGACGCGGAGAAACAATGCCCCCGCAACGCTCTACGATCCTATTTGGACCAGGAACTACGGTTTTAAGTGGATTCCGAACCACTACAAACATCCATGGCACCGCTGGGACTCGAACCCGAAACCTGTGGTACCGAGCTCCAGAGCGCTAGCCACTCGGTCGGCCATTCAGGCCCCATTATATATTATATATATATATATATATATATATATATATATATATATATATATATATATATATATATATATATATATATATATATATATATATATATATATATAAAGTACTAATAAAATTAGCTATTTCTTTCTACTTTTTGACATATCAACTTTACTACTATAATGGAAAAGTAATATATTTGTTGTAAACAGAAATTAAAAGTTATTCTGAATTATTGCTTTTTACAAAAGTTTAAAGTTTTGTATTTTATTTTATTAAAAACAATCATTTACACATAGATACATATAGATGTACCTTTTCCCCTTTTAACAGTACCGAAGTTTCCTTTTAATGCAGCTAGAATTCACTGAATGATTTATTTCCAACAATTGGAATTTTTTTACTATGATGAGAAACCACAACAAATGCAATAACCAAAATAAAAATCCAAATCATTCTATTTAATGCATGCATTTCAATAAAAGTCATAAAAATTTTTTGGAATATGTTGATGATTTTTTTTTCTTCTTAAAACAAATAATCATTGACTAATAAATCTGCAGTAATTTTCAGTTTTTCTATGATCTTTATAAATATATTAATTATGAAATATAGATATATTAATAATAAAAATTTTCGGATATTTAATTTCAAATGCTTTGATTGATTGCAGTAAAAAAGGACTAGATTCAAAAACAAATCCAGGGAATAGTTAATTAATTAGCACAATTTGTTTTTAATCTGTACAAAAATGAGAATATTATTTTTAAATGATATATATAAAATAGCTATATATATGAAATATAAAAAACAGCTTATTTTATTAGTATCCAAAAACTGTATATATATATATATATATATAGCCAACAGTATTGAAGTTTCCTTTTACTGTAGATAGAATTCAATGAATGATTTATTTCTACCAATTGGAATTTTTTACAATGATGAGAAACTGTAAGAGATGCAATAGCTAAAATAAAAAAAACCAAATCATTCAATTTAATGCATGCATTTCAATAAAAACCGTAAAAATTTATTGGAATTTGTTGATGATTTTTTTTCTTCTTAAAACAAACAATCACTGACTAATAAATCTGCAGCAATTCTCACTTTTTCTATAATATCTATAAAAAAGATTCTACAGATATTATCAAACCAAAAATGCGAAGAGAAGTAAAATAGTATCAAAAACTAAAAAAAAAAAAAAAAAAAAAAATTTGAAATTAAAATAAATTCAAATTCCTTCATTCAAATTACATTTATTCTAATTGCATTGACCAGTAAGAGAAGAAAATAAAATTAAAGAGCAAAGATGAAAAGTAAAAAAGAAATGAAAGATGAAAAAAAAAAATAAAGAATTAAGCATACAATCACAGCATTAGGATTAAATTAACGAGAAATGTAAAACTTAAATAATGTAAAAAAATGTAAAAAAAAGAATGAGGAACGCTACAAGAAGAAGAATGCAATGCTTTTTATATAAAAATAAATTGAAAGAATTCCAAAAGAAGATGGACAGGATGAATTTAAAAAAACGAATCCTTCGGTCGTTGACTTTTCTTGAGTAGTTTTTTGTCTTGCAGTTTTGTTGTCATCCAGCAAGAGTGGTTAACTTTCTCAGCAAGAAAAGAAGCATTTCTTACAGAAATAAAAACTGGTAAAAAAGCAAGTTTAGATTGCTAGATTTTTTAAAAATTAACCTAGTCCAATGGGGAATTGCATTGATAGCTGAAGAAAATGATTGTATGAATATATACTAAAGAAAATTTGTATGTGTAATCAAAAGATTTTGCTAATTGTTATTTTTTGAAGATTATTTCATAGTTTCTGGAATTTGTCATGAAGTCTTATGACACTGATACTGCAGATATGCAGCAGATTCAGCATTATCCATGGTGTAGTATGGAGTTCCAGCTATATTACAATAGTTATGGTACCACGACAGTTTAGAAGGAACTTTCAACATATCCAGGAAATATAGGTCTGCCCTCTGCTATTTTTCTTCAAACCAATGGCTGGGGTATTTGACTTACAGATTTATCTTGCCCACTTTCAGTTCAACTTGCTCGTTGATTTTTAATCTAAACTGAGTTTAAAAATCCAAAGCTATCAGATTTCCAAAGCCAACATTTTGGAAGAATAATTATATTATGTTAATTTGTGGGTAGTATAATTTATTATAATGTTTTAGTTATGTTGCCTTCAAATCTCGATTATCAAGTGAAAAAACTGTATAAAAAATTTCGTTTTTCAAATCCCCATTTAAAAATTGTATATTTCATTTATTTTTGGAAATATAAGTAAATTTGAATATCTTTAATTTTTAGGCATGCTAATTAATTTTTATATGATATTATGAAAAGCTGCAAAATGCAACTATTTTATTTAACACGTTACCGCTATATTCAAATAGGAATTATTCGAGGAACATTGAGTTTCAAAATAAATAAAAGCTTCTAAATAAATTTAATAAATTACATTTATTATTTTATTTGATATTTAAATGTGGAACATTTTGCTTAAATTTTTTTTTTTATAACACAATTTAAATAGAGATTGAAGTTTTTACTTTGTTATATCATATAGAAATAAACATCTAGAACAGACTATAGTGTTTCTTAAAAAGTAAAGAATTCCACAGAGTATTTCGAAGAATTTTATAAGAGTAATAAAACAATAATATGTATGTTGACACAAATCATATTATTTTAAAATTAAAAGTGTTCTAATTTTATATTCATTATCATTCTGAACAATTCCAAAAATTATTGAAGAACTAAGAATAGAAAATACCCTTTATTCCATTTCTTGAATTCAAATGAGTGCATTTAAAACGCAACCCCTACTTTTGAAAATTATAGATGTCTCCTGCAAGATAAAGGCAGAACTGGATTATTTACTTATTGGCTAAATTAGCAATTTAGCCATTTTTAAAAACGGGCAATTAAAATTTATTCAAATCCTAATCTTTTGTATCTTTCTATTAATTTTTCTGGGTTAGCTTTCAACAAGTCCCTACCCCAAATTAATTTTTAAAAATAATTTAAATTTTTAATTAAATTTACCTAAATTAAATTAATGCTTAAAATTAATTAAATTAATATTGAGCTACAATATATTCTGCCAGCCAATCATCTAATTTCTAATTAAAAAGATATGTAGATTCTGTTGAACACCAGGCATAGTTAAAATTAAGCAAGTAAAAATGAAGACTGGATTTTCATAAAAGAACTTTCTGATAAAGTTTCCAGTCGTATGTTTTCCATTGAAAATTTTATAACTATAGTAATCTCTGTTTTATTTTGCTACATTCAGTAAATAACTTATAAATTTCAAAAATATGCATGTTGTAATTACAGTAATGGGATAATATATTTTATATTTAATTATTTTGTTTGACGTATTATTATTAATTTTTTTCATTATTCCTTTCATTAAAAAGAGAACAATTTTTTGGGTTAAATATGAAAAGTTTGATGTTCATTGAATATTCAAATAAGCAATCTATGAAATCTTCTGTGGTGGTGAGGCATGTATTTATACAAGGTGCGATTAAAATCTCTAATATTATGCTGCGATATATTCTACCTTTCATTCATCAATTGTTGCTCCAATTCTTCAGAATTTTCTAATGGCCGAATCTGGTGGCTTGCCATGTTTACCCTTTATTTTCAATTAACAAAAGGTCTGGCGGCCTTTCTTGCAAACGAAGAATATCAACAGCTTCGAGGTAGTCGACAAATACAATGGTATTAACATATAGCTAAAACTATGACATTAACATATAACTACATTAACTGTGATATTAACATATAGCTTACAACTTTAACAACTCAAGTTGTTAAAGCTTAACACAGGCGAAAAGGAATTCAATGCCATTAGAAAGTATACTACACTACTAAACAAGAGTAATAAATACATGTTTATGTAAAGCAAAATCTGATTAAGACAGATGGCCCTTTCCTCTTCACGTTAAGACGACTGTCACAGCTTCAAGAGTGCAGTTGGATTCATCTGACTATCATGACAGTTGGCTACGACACTATTCCAGAGGATTCCATCCAAATTACGGGGTTCAAGGTCACTGAGAACTTAATCCTACCCTAGCCAAGTGCCGTGAAATGGTGGAAATTACCACTGATGGCGTGAAAGAGGTTACAACACATTGGATAGTGAACAATGAAGGCATTGGACAGTTCAGACCTGTTACACAATTAACTGATATTTCTGACATTCGTGTACCTTGGCTTTCCGGGGCCTTAATTCGACTATGGATCTTTTCAGCTTTAATTGTTGTCAGCAATTTAATACAACACTGTTATACGGTTCAACTAATGAGCTACTGTTTGGTATAACTAGCCAGGGCACTTCCGTGTAACTATGCGAGCAAATTCCGTGTAACGAAGTCGCTGAACTGGCTTTAACGTTTTTCAAATTATCGTAACGGTATTATTGGCTGTATTTCCAATGAATTGCAACACCGAAACCGAGAAAATTAACAATCTGCAATTGCTATTTGTTCCACAATAGTACAATCCCAAAATCGCATTTGTAACGATTTACAATTGAAGTTGTCAGCCGTTGACAGTAGTTGGTTGAAGATGAAGCTGCTGAAAGATTGTCCATGAAAATTTAATTATCTGCTTACATTGTATAAAAAGTCTGCATGTGAAATGCCGAGATATTCTTCGTGTTGTTTAAGGGTGGAGGCAATGTATATTTTTTTTTGAAAAAAAGTATTTGTAGAAATAACTATTTTGCATCCATTAACACAGTCTTGATACTTTTGCACATAATCCTTTAAAATCAGTTTTTGTAATAAATGGCAATGTATTTGTTCGTTATTCGGTGTATAAAGTTTAAACAAAAATAAATACTTATCACTAATTTTGCTGCTGATAAAAAAATTATTTAAGATGTTATTATTGTACATTGGTAAAGGTAAAAAAAAGTACAAGTTGTTATACCTGTTACTATTTTTCTAATATTACTGCCTTTTTCTTGTATGTTTTCAGTTTTTAAGAGCATCCTCTGACAAAAATCTATAAATAAAACGATATTATAATTTTCTAAAACAGATTTATAAGACAATAAATCAATAGTTCCAAATCATAAAAATCAAATTGGATTAACATATTGATTAAAAAAATATCTTAATACACATTGAAATCGACAGTTCTATTATCTCTTTCCAAAAACAGTTTTATCAAGCATTATTTAATTAATAATAATAATAACAATGTTATTTGATTTATAACACAATTGATTAAAATTCTTTTAACTTCATAAATAAAGTATCTAGCACAAGGTAGAAAATCACTTTAAAATCCATTAATGCTAAATAATATTGGATTTGATAAATGAGGTTCAGCTTCGTTAATGATGTAAATACCTCACAATGTTATTTTTCGTATTTTCATTATGCTCTACTCTAATATTTTTCATTCATAATGAAGCAAAAAATAATGATTATTTTTAAAACAATTACTATCGAAAATAAATAAGAAATTCAAATTGTTTACTAATTGCTTTTGAGATAAAACTTCTATATTCAGATTTATAAAAAAAATGAAATTTCTTTAGCCTGTTTATAAAAGAATACTTTAATAACTGTTCAATTTATTATACTTGTATAATGATCAGATTATAAAACAAAATTTTTAAATGCTTTAAATAAGTGTGTTATTTATTAAGAATTTTTGCGTGAATGAATTATATAGTAAACATGTGAAAGATAAATGTTGAACTAAGAAAATACTACTGTGAAAAAAATGTAAGACCAATTATTATTTTTTTTTTCAAAAACTCTTTATTTATTCTTCCAAATTTATTTCATCGCCTTCAAAGTAATCCCAATGGACATATACCAAATTTTTTTTTCCAATCCTCATTTCATGCTAAAAAGTCATAGGTAGGAATGGCTTTCAAAGTCACGTTGAATCTCTTCAATAGACTCAAAACGGTGTCCCCGGAATGGTCTTTTGAGTTTAGGTAATAGCCAAAAGTCGCCCGGTGAAAATACGGTGGTTGTGGAACGATATGGGTTTCATTTTTGGCGAAACGTCACGAAGAATCAATGTAGTGTTAGCTGGCGCATTCAGTGTTTTCGGTACTAATCGAGATTTGACGCGTTTGAGGTCCAAAATAAAATTGACCGATCCTTTCGAAGTTCCAACATCATCAGCAAGGTCTCTAATTGAAAATCGATGGTTTGCAAGCACCAAATCTGTACTTTTTGGACATGAGTTTAGTCGGTTGAGGTTGATGGTCAACCAGAGTGCTCTTCGTCTTCAATGCGTTCTCTGCATTCTTTGAACTGTTTATACCACTTGTATACATTTCTTTCCGGTATAGGAATGCTAACCGAATGCATTCTGCAACATTCTATAGGTTTCCGCAGACAAGATTTAATGTAAGTCCTTTGCTCAATTAATTCAGACATTTCAAAATCGCCGGAATCAGTTTTAACGTGTCACAAAGCCAAGCGTAACTCAAATACTAATGAATATTTTGACGTCAATTTTTCCACAGATGTCAAGGACAGTGCTAGCAACCTAAAAAAAGAAAAGAAATTGAAATTCCATAAGTCTCGGAAATTTTAAATTGAAAATTTTTCTTACTTTTTGGTCACAGTAGTATAGATACGATCTGTTTACTGTCTGTGTTGAACCCATTCAAATGCGATATAAGCAAACTGATAATACGAGACATCCTATAAGAGATTTCCAATACCAGACAGTACGTGAAATATATATATATATATATATATATATAATATTGGAACTGCAAGAAGTAATTTCTTTGGTGATCCAATATATATGAGACGTAGACGGTCGTGCTGTTCACGTCTTAACACTCGCATCTATCCATAGATGTGTGTTATGGAGGAATAACTTCCTGGTGATAATTCTCGTGTTTACTCTTATCGCAAAACGGTCCGGACACCATTCCCTCGAAGAATATGAGTGTTCTAGAAGAAAAATCTACCATTGAGCTGCTTATTTGTTTCGCAGTTCATTTTTTAAAATTCTTTACTAGATATCGGAGTAGTTAAAATTTTTCAGACATCTCCGTAATTTATGTTTTAGTAAGTTGTCAATTTCTGAACTTTTTTTCTTAGGATTATATAGTTTAAAGAAACGAGATATCCCAGATATAGGATTTCCATCAGATATTGAAATTCTTCTTCTTCTTAAGCACTACTGCTTGTTCCCTGCCAAGGATGTCTCAGTTAGCTTCCATAAGCCGGATATATCCTGACACTAATATTTACTATGATGAGATCTGTCCGGCTTTTTCTGACTGAGATTTCTAAACGTGAGAATTTTCTTTTTACGGGATAGGGTTGTCAGCCCTACCTATAATCCCTGGTATATCGCTCTATAATCATTTGTTGTTCACGAGGGCTAATTAGACCAGGACCTACGATTTAAAGTAGACTACTAACCACTTCAAATACTGAACCTGAAATTTGTGGTACCAAGTGCTAGAAGATACTGAAATTTCAAGACAAAATATCAGCCAAAACAAAGGCCATTCATTATCTTTCCTAGCTGCCTAAAGTTTTATCGGCGCTTTCAACTTTGATTACTTTCAATATATTATTTCTAGACGCCAGGCTTCTACAAAACAATGCTAATGTAATTTCAATCAATAGGAAACCTGGACTTGTTTTGTAGTGGTCCAGAAATTGAATTTTCAGTGTACACAGAAAAAAACTGTTCTTGTCCCTTTTTCCTCCATTGTTCTGTTGTTAAGAAAAACAATCTGAGATAGACAAAAAAAAAAAAAACAACCAAACCCTTGACACTCCACAAACCACAATGCTAAAAAATAATAATAATAAATAATAATAATAATAATAATGTATAAAAAATAATAAATAAAATAATTTCAACCCCAAACTGGTTTCATTGGAACGGTGTCCATGTAAAATTTTGTGACGGGGAATAATATTTATACTATATACGATCTCCTTCACTGTGTTATTATATACGCTAGAAGGCTTTAAATTAGTCCAAAAACTTTATATTCCTTAGCAGTGGCAATATTATAGTGTAAATAGTATATTAATATGGGCCGATTTAAATTCTATAGTATTTGATACTCCTGAAAAATATTACGGCATACAAAAATAAAGTATCTTTTGGTGTAGAAGTATTCACCTCTATCCACTAAGAATAGTAGCATAGAAATAGCACTAATAATCCCTACATTAAACTTTTGAAAAAATGTAGAATTTTCTATTACGTCTTAACATTGTAATGGTTTTTTCCCCCTTCACGATAATAGTATTGGCATTTCGTTCCCAGGAGAGAGGAATATATGTTATTTGAAAAATATATAATAAACTCATCACTCAAATTTGACAGCAGACGATCTTTACTTTAGGTAGTTATATTATATGTAACTAGTTATATTACTTGTATACTAATGAGAACAACCTATCACCCAAATCTGATAGCAGATATTCGGTATTATGTATAATGAGGAAATTAGCGAATGTCGGTGTGACCTTCACAGATCGAAATTACTACAGATTGAATATGTGAGTATTCCATCGTGATTGGTGATAGACCACGAGCTGAGAAATGTCTATTCCACTGAGAAGTGAGGGAAGCTGATTACCCCTTGACGGATTGTCTTAAAAGGAGATTTTTTGTGAAGAGGAGAGAGAGAGTTCTGCGACGAGTCGACCAGAAGTGTTGTTTTATTCTTTTTTTCTCTAAAGCTACTGAATAGGCCGAAGTTGTCCGCCTGCTTTCAAAGTGAGCCCCTTGTGGTTTCGTGAATCACGCCGTATGATAGTTAAAGTATACTGCAGACCATGATTTTAGATTTCAGGTGGAAACTAGAACTCTGAAAATCTCCAAACTTGGAGTGAACTGCACTTGTGTATCTAATTTATATTCTTAATTTTCACTTTTTTTTTGAAAATAGAGTTCTATATATGTATATATAATGGTTGTAAATAAAATGTAAAGTGTTTTCATAAACTTCAAAGTGGGCCGCTTCTTGAGGCTGTTATAGGTCTAGTATAGACCGAGACGTTACAACATACTGTTCCTTTCATTAGAAAATACATTTGTTTATGCCTTTCGTTCAACTGTATTACGAATCAATTATGGGTTTTAGCATTTTTGCGAATCTATCAACGTGAGGAATAATTAATTTCAACTAAAAGATAAAGATTTCAACAAAAGGAAAGTAATTTCAAAATATTAATTATACTTAAAATACGAGAAAAAATTTTTTCTCATGTATTTTATATCAATTTTCTTTCAACAAAAAGTTTGACCTAACACAATAGCTGCATATCATACGCACAAAATATAATTTAAATTAATTTTTGCGAAATGGAAAGCTTAACATTGTTTAACTTTTCTTAACAATCTGTACAAATGAAATAGTTAAAATAACTTTTTTTTTTTTTTTTTTTCGAAATAATCGAAACACAAAAGAGAAGATTAGAGATAAGCTAGATTTAAACTTTCCTCGCCACAAGTTTCGCAACCCACATTTTAATGATGTTACTTTAAAAAGAAAATAAAGCGAAAATTTTTTAAAAGGCAATTATTCTATATTTAACTTCCTAGGTGAGAAAGTGAAGCTTAAATCCGGATACGATGTTGAAAGTTTTCATCCAGATTTATATACGATTTCTTGCTTTTTTTATTACGCTTTTTGTGCTAAAAATTGAATGAGTTTTAATTTTTTTTTCCTCTCATAATCTTTAGAAAGTGTCAAAACACTTTACTTTGTTCACATCTTTTATATTTTTTTGCGGAAATGAGAAGTCTTACTTAGAAACCTCTTTTCATGTTTTATATACACTCAAAAAAAGTTTACAGAAACAAATATAAGGCCATGTAAGTAAAGAATAGAATAACTTTATGAGGACACATAAACTTAAGTAAGGCATGTAAATGTGTATATAGAATAAAAAGTGTTTATATGGTACAGACAAACGTGTTTAATTTTGAATTAAAATGGAAATTTTTCTGGTTCCTGATCTAGTATTAAATTATATATGTATATGCATTATTTAGATTACATTCATTTGATTATTATTTAGATAACTGATCAACGTTTGTTTTTGCAATATGATCAATAATAAATAAAACATACAAAATATTAAAATATATAAATAGCAAAATAATATATATAAATAACAAAATATAAAAATAAATAAATGACAGTCTGATGGCCGAGCAACTAGCCCTTTGTTGCTCGATGCCACAAGTTTCAGGTTCGCGTCCCAGTGCTGTCATGGAAGCTTGTAGTGGTTCGGAATCCATTTTAAACAGAAGTCCATGCCTAATATGACTACTACAACACCACACCACATCACTGTGCTTAGAGATGAGTTGCCTCTTTACAGTTTGGAAATGATGTGGGTGAGAGAAGTCTGTCTGGGTTCTATGACGTTCTAACTGTCATATGAGACCGAGACCAACGTGTTAAAGTGGATTCCGAACCACGACAAACATCCACGTCTCCTCCGGGACTCGACCCCGAAAACCTGTAGCACAGAGCGCTAGACACTCACCCATTTAGGCTCCGATCTAATATGACTGTTGGGCGTAGCGCTGAATACCCTAAATCCGTAAAAAAAAAAAGAAAAAAAACCTCCCGTCTCGAAATCTACCAGTAGGCCTCTACCCACCATGAGGCTGTTGCGCCAATGAAGAAGAAGAATTACAAATAACTTAATATTCAGAAAATTCTTTAAAAATATTTAATATATTAAATACAAATAAATTAATATATAGAATTTAATATATTAAATACAAATATTAACAAAAATCAAATATTAACATCAATTGTTAAGAACATCCAATATTAATTTTCTAAGAATTAAGTATTTTATCAACATTGTACAATATATAAATTTACAAAGCCATGAATGCTTCTAAACAGAACAATTACAACAAACTATATATATAAGAAGTTTTAAATTTTTTTGTGTTGTCAAATTTTGATAAGCATGCATATATATATATATATATATACATACATATGCATGTTTATCAAAATTTCTACACCCCATTTGTCTTTTATCAGGATAAATATTTGTGTTCTACCGTATAAGTAATATTTTTTGTTTATTAAATAATATGATACATTTTCTTTTTTATAAATGAGTAAATAAATTGCATAATTTATTATTTAAAAACACAAAACATGTCTACAACAATTTAAAACATAACATCGAAATTCGAAAAACATTTTTTTAAGAAAAACAATTTAAAAAAAATATGTTTAATATTTTTATTTTAAATAAATATAATAAAAATTAAAGAAGCTAGATTCCATACTCTTAACGTGGCAAAAATGGTATTTCTATTAAAAACGATAGCAATTCTCGCATTACAGATTCTTTTGAGCGAATAAATTAAAAACCGGAATTCGAATCGAATACCTTTTAAAAAAAAACTGATTGTCTCTCCTTTTTTTTACTTTTTAATATTCTAACCGTCTCGAATCTAAATACTTGTCTATATTCTTACTACCGCATTTCATTAGTACGCTAAACGAAAACGACGGAAACGACAGAAAAAAATTTTGAACTGATACAAAAAAAAATCTTGAAAAAAAAATCACGTCTTAATCCAGTGTATTTAGAGCTGACAATTTGTTTCTCAGATAATTTGCGACTCACTTAGAAAATCCAGTGACAACGGAAACTTTGAGGTAAAAAATATTGTAAAAAAGTGTGAGACTTAAAACGGATTAATTGAGATCTTCATGCATGTACGGAATTACCCGATAATCGCTGCTCATCCCACTAACGATTAGCATTTTTCATTCCCCCATGTTCATGTCCCATTAAGTGGACAAGATCAAGTTTTTCTTCTCCATATAATGAGTAGCTGTGCTGACGAAAATTAGCTTTCCCTTCAGTAAATTGATACCTTCGTTCGTGTTTATTCTATTCGTATTTTTCCTGATGTCAACGCTGCAGCGTCAGATATCGTCCAACATGTGAAAGTGGAAGGATTAAAGAAGACCTAGAATTCGAAACTTGGAATTATTTTCAGATCATGGGATACAAAAATTTTCAGGTAAATTTAAATCAAATTAAAAATGATATTATTTAATTATTTACTGTTAAATATTTTAAATTAGCCATTTTATAGTTATTTTAGGATATTGTTTTGAATGTTTTTGAATATGAACTCGCTATATCGTTTTGGCCATAGTGTTGTAATAGCTAAATATGTAAAGAACTTTAAAAGAAAACAAGAACTCGAAATTTAAAATATTTTCAGATCATAGGATGCAAACTTTTCAGGTAAATAAATCATCTTGTCTGAAATGAATGCTGTCTTAAAAAATTATATTATTTAATTATAGTTACATCACTTACTGTTAAATGTTTTTAAATTAATCATTGCATAAGGATTATAAGATGTTTTTTTTCAATTTTTGAATTCTATATATTGCTTTGTCCATAGTGTCGTAATAGCTATACATGGGAAGAACTTCAATTATAAATGATATTCAATATAAAAACCAGCAAAATAAAATATATTTATAGATATTCAAAATCATGAAGATTCTTTATTGAAATCCTCACTATAATGCACTATTTAAATTTACTTACTTAAAAATGATGCAAAACTTTTTAGATAAAAACAAATGGAAAAAATCATATTAATAAAAAAATGTAATTCTAAATACAGGAGTAATTTCAGAACAGTTAAATATATTTTTAAAATATATAGTTCGAATTAAGTTCTGTTGCATTCTCAACTTTATTGACGTGAAAAAAATACAAAATCTTTAATGTGAAAATTGAGATTGTTCAAAAAAGATATCCTGCTTTTAATAAGAAGTAATTCTTTATTTAGTCAAACAAGTTTTGAATAAAATCATATATTTTTCGAAATAAACTTCTTACAAATTAATTGTTTAAAAGTATTTAACTCTAGTTAATTTGAACTTTTGCTATAATCAGAATGGTTCTAAGTAAAAATTTTAAAAATTATTTTTTTTTTTAAAATGTAGTGGAATATAAATATTTTTATTTATTCACTTTCAACAAGTAATATGAATGACTTTAAGAACTAATTGAAGAACAGGAAATAAAAGATTATGTGATTGTATTTATAACCTTCGGTTTTAAAATTAAAACTGATTTAATTACATAATCTCTAAAACTTAAATTCGAAACAATTTAATAAATCTTAATATGTAATTAAATTATTATTAAAATTTTGCAACATAAACTCGTTGAACAAGTTTATATATATATATTTCTTCTTATTGATATTTAATATATATATATTGGTTTTCTTATTTTTATTTTATTTTGTTTTTATTATTTCTCAAAAATTCGATCTTACAATTATTTATAAACAATGACTTTGCTCATGATAATTGCAAAAAATAATTTATTTCATAATATATATCAAAAACTGATTAAATCTTAAATGTTACTTAATAAAAATTTACTAAATTAACAAAGCATATAACTATATTGTAATATATCAAACTATTTATCCCGAATAAAATATAATACATTAATTTGACATATACATAATTGTGATTGATCTTACAGACAATAATATTCATTAATAATGTCCCTATTCACAATATCAGCTACTCGAGAGACAATTAGTTACAACTGCAAGACAGGTCAAAGAACATGTTTATGCTCTCGGATATACATGGGAATAGGTTGGTGAATTGTATTGTCCTTTGTTTGTTGTTTATTCGATAATCAAAGTAATCGATATTATGGGAAAATAAGATACATTTCAATCCGTTTAATTCATCAAGGATTGCATGAGGGAATAAAATTTTTTTATTCATCGCCGCATAATCGAATTTTATAAATAGATTATAAAAACCAATTATCATAAATATTATCAAAACAAATACCTTTATTTGATTATATTTATTTTAAACATTTTATCATGTGTTCTTCTTCTTTTAAATGTTCCAAAATGTTATTCAATTAATCTACAACGTAATTAAATCTATTTTTCAGGGAACAATTTTAATAATTTTAGGTAGTTGCAAAAAATAGATTAATAAATTTTAATAGATTTGCAATGATTTTTTTTTTTTTATATATCATTATCATACAAATTTTTTTTTCTTTCTAATGCAGCTGGCAAACACAGACAGCTTGGTCTTAGATGCCTTAAGGCAAGTGCTGCACAGACGTGCTCACTTTGCATTACCCAGGGGCGCGTGTAACTTGAAGATAAGCCACGGAGTAACAATGCCCCCACAGCGCTCTACGATCCTATTAGACCGGGACCTACTTTTTTAAAGTGGATTCGAACCACTACAAACAACCATGGCACCGCCGGAACTCGAACCCGAAACCTGTGGTACCGAGCGCCAGAGCGCTAGCCACTCGGCCATTCAGGCCCCCATTATCATACAAAAAATTACGTGAATTTTCATTCCGTTAATCTTATGTTTCACCTATAAATGCTTTTCGTATTGAAGCAGATTAAACAAAAGCCGGTTTTAGAAATAATAAAAACTACCTGTTCAAATTATAACTTTTTACAATCAAAATATTAAAAAGTTATCAAAATGTAGCTATTATATAATATAAACAAAATTTCTTTAAACATTTATAAAATCTAACGAATTAAATTTACTCAAACGAATAAATATAAATTATTTTCAATAATATAGGTTACATAACTATATCTTCAAATAATGAACAAAAATATTAAAAGATGTAATAATATATCTTAACAATGAGTTATAACAATTTAGTGTGTATAACAATTTAGAGTTAACCCCATAACATGTTTAGAGACACCCATAACATGTGTATACAATGTTATGGGTGTTTATAAATTTTTCTTTTATAAAATCATATTCGCTCTACTTAATTTGCATTTAATTTTTCTTTTATCTGTTGATCATAGTTGAATTCGTGATAAAGTCGCTAATTTCCTAGATTCCTGATAGAAGCGATGCCATTTCTTTTAGGTGATAGCTCAGAGATATTTTACTAAAAGCTGGCATTACTTCCACATTTCTAACTTTCTTCGTACAGATACAATTATTCTGTATAAAAATAAACTATACAACCTGTATATAAGAGATACGGATGAGAATATAGGATATGAGTAAAGGATAAGGATACAGTTTATAGAAAATTAGAGATAAGATTAAAAAATGTTAATAGATTTGAATATGAAAAATTACTATAAATTATTCAATTTTATTTAGTTTAGAAATTATCAAAGAAAATAATAATTTGGAGGATTAAAATAAATTATTTGCTGAAATTACTCATTTTTTTCAGTGATTTTGGAAAAAAAATCTTATTTTGGTTTCCTTCCACACCTCTACACTTTAAGAATGATGTCTTGATTTCTTCCTTATTTTTTTAATTCAAAAACAGAATTCATTATGTTTCACTTTCAAATTAAATTATGTAGGAGACCGAATTTTGACTTATACTTTTTTTTAAAAACTGGAATGTACCTTAATCTATGATGGTGTATTTATATATGGTATATATATATATATATATATATATATATATGTTTGTATTATAGAACAAGAAAATAAATTTAAAGTGACTGATCTGAAATTTCAAGGTTAAGTAACCCATCCTGGAAAGTTATTATTAAGATATATGTTCATTGACATAAGTCTCAAACTACATTATTTGAAATTATTTATTTCGAAAATATAAAATTGAGAGAAAGTTAGATATTTTTCTGTCCAATACATAAAATGGATTTAATTACTATTTTTTAATTTATTGATAGTTTTCTTCACGTGAAATATTTGGATACAATAAATTAGTAAACATTAAATTTAAGGATTAGTTAAATGCATTAAGTATAAAATTTTTTTTTAAATATGATTGTATACCATTTCAGTTAAGTTAATTTGATAAATTTTCAATGAAATGTAAAACAAGTGTCCAGCAAAACTGCAGTTTCATTAAATTGAATATTTAGCAAAAAAAAATTAAATGAAACTGCAATTTCGCTGGATACTTGTTTCACATACTATATAATTGAATATTTTTCAAATATACTTAACCGGAAATTGAATGCAATCATATTTTAAAAATATTTTGTAAAATATGATTGTATACCATTTCCAGTTAAGTTAATTTGATAAATTTTCAATGAAATGTAAAACAAGTGTCCAGCAAAACTGCAGTTTCATTAAATTGAATATTTAGCAAAAAAAATTAAATGAAACTGCAATTTTGCTGGATACCTGTTTTACATACTATATAATTGAATATTTTTTCAAATATACTTAACCGAAAATTGAATGCAATCATATTTTAAAAAAAAAAAAATATTTTTGTAAAATATGATTGCATTCGATTTCAAAGAAATATGAAACCATAAGCAAAGTTAAATATTTTTTGAACTTCAATATTTTTAAAATATACAACTTCAATACTTTTTAAAGTATGCACTTTAGCTCATATGGAGAGCGCAGAAACAAACATATTTATCAATTTGCAAGCTATCTTTCCAGGCATCTTTAATTAGATCTTCTGTGTACAGATGCAAATATATGGCGATAGAAAATAAACGAATTTCGAGGATTCAGCCAAGTAAGATATGACAAAAGTTCTAAGAATTCCATTCTTTGCTTTTCCTCATTTTGCCAACTATTTCTGATTACATCCAGGGCAATACAATACGACTATCATTACTTGTGCCAACCCTACATAAATTCCTTTTCCGCCAAATGGAGTCTGCTATTCGTAAGTTTATTGGGGATTCCTCTCACATCAGACGTTATCGATTAAATAGCTGTATGTTGAATCTTCACACATTTGTAAACACAGTCATTGCTCTGCATCCTAGTCCCTATGCTCTCTAACCCAATGTCTACTAGCTGTGTGCTGATTAAACGTTGGGCATATCAAGAGCTCCCATGCGTGTTGTCCTGCCTTATGAAGACAATGGCCAATAAGTGTTGCCGTAACAAGCTCCCTAGTTCCCATTGAGAAGGGCCTTTGAAGATATCTGGCGTTCTGTTGTTGATGCTGACGTATAATTATTGGGAAACAATGATAGCTGTTACTAAAAATTGTTTATAAGCAATCGTCTAAAATAGTTCTATTCTTTTATTATTTACAAAATTCTCTTTATACAGAATTTCTAAAATAATGTGGTTGTGGCGATTATATATAGAGCATTTGATGTATTAATTTATTACTTATTTAGCAAGTTTAAAAGATGCAGAATTTTTACCGGAGATGTTAAAAATTTGCTTAAAAACTATTTTTTGTAGAAAAATACCATAAAAAGCATAGCTTATCGCATAACGGTTTGTGTACAATATTTTAATTAAGTAATTTAATTTAATTATCACTTAATTATTAGTATTGTTAAAATTTATAAAAATTAACCATTGGCTTATAAAAGCGATTTAATGATCGATACACATATATTTCATTGGTACAAGAAACTATGATTATTTTACGTTTACGAATATTTATATAATGCTTACAATTCATATGATAAAAGGTAATAATAAAGATAATAATAATAACTTAAAGAACAGATTCACAAAAAATAACACTGAATGCTTTTATGGGTGATCATCGTACATATTTTCATTTATTTTATTCTTGAAATTCTCTCAGTGTACCAAATTTCAAATCACTTTACTAATGATGTTGTTGCGTTTCTAAATTATTACAAATTTGATTCTAATTTAAATCACTTAATATAATAAATTTATTAAATTTAATTAATTTGATTTTATCTAAATTTAAATTAATTATTGAAATACTAAATTACTTCTTGTTTTACAGAGGAAATTTTTTTTATAAATAATGCTCATCAAACACTTTTATTAATGTGTTATTACTTAAATTAATTTCTTGAAGATGAAGGTAGAAGAAATTGTGTACTTGTTTGTACAAAAAAAAAATGTTTCAACATAAATGTAAATTTAAGAAGCCTATATAGAAAAATTTAACTTAACAATCTGTTGATTTTTTTAAATGAGAATATTTTTTTTTTCAAATTTATTTAACAATGATTTTTAATTTATGATTTGATAATACCAAAAAAAAAAAATTTTTGTTGATTTGTCTCTTTTACAATGTTACCTTAAGATTCCATCCCCAATGGCATATTAATGAAAGTACACTTTAAAAACATTTTTAAGAAAATTTGTGCAAAAAAACAATCCTTATTTTATTATTTTGAAAATAGAATTGTTTTTTTTCTATTTTTCCTAACATGCATACATTTGTATCACCAGGAAAATACAAAATTTAAAAAAAAAAAAATTATTATAATTTAAAGAGAGGGAAACAATTTGTCTTACTTTTCATTAGTCTAAAATATATTCAAAGGGCAATCTAATATTGCTTACCATTTCTTGAGAAGAGCATTTAATTTCTTATCAACAAGTTTTCAAATGAAATTTATAAAAAAAAAAAATGTCATTTACTAAAAGAGTGAACATCTCCTTAAAAAATAGTAACTCTCAAAAATTTATAAAAGAACTTTGAACAACTACCAGAGATGAAATCTTCTTTAAAAGTAATCTTTGACATTTAATAAAAACAACTAAAAATATTTCTTCTCATCAAATTAGATAGGAAAAAATATAGCAATGATTATTAAATTTTAAAATATATATAAATAGAATGTCCTTCATTCAAACATATAAACCCAGTTGTTTCGCACTTCTAAATCATATAAAGATATACTTTTATACGCAATGGAATGTTTTAAGCTAAATTGCTCTACAAAGAAAAATGCGCACTTCAGTCATCTTGTTTCTCTGTAGGAGCCCTTGATCATAATCTCATTTTTTCACTACAATGCAGAAACAAGATTATGATTAAATTATGCTCAGAGACGCAAACTGTTTTTTTCTAAGAAAAATATTCTATTAAGTGATGGTTAAGTGCATTCTTTTTCTAAATCCTGAATTCTGGAAAATATTTTTTTTTAAGTCTTAAACATAATAAAGAATGGATTGTTTACTTTTTAAATATTATTTGATTAAGACATCAAATGCATATTGCACAGAATACTTTACTATTTTCTAAATGAAATTTAGTAATTGAAATTAGTAAGAAGTATTTTCTAATTGAAATAAGTAAGAAGTATTTTCCAATTGAAATTAGTAAGAAATATTTTCTAATTGAAATTAGTAAGAAATATTTTCTAATTGAAATTAGTAAGAAGTATTTTCTTAAAATTGAAATTAGTAAGAAGTATTTTTCTAATTTAAATTAGTAAGAAGTGTTTTCTAATTGAAATTAGTAAGAAGTATTTTCTAATTGAAATTAGTAAGAAGTATTTTCTAATTGAAATTAGTAAGAAGTATTTTCTAATTGAAATTAGTAAGACATGTAGTCAATGTATTAAACGATTAAAAATTTCAGGCAATCTGATGTTGAATATCTTTCATAAATATTTATTATACAACTTTAATTTTCGTATCTTGAAGATCGATAATCTTTCAATATTTTTAAATACATCTAAATGTATTTTTGCTTATAAGTTTATAAAGTATTCCTCGCGGCAACTCATTACATTTGCTAATAGTTGAAACTATTTGATACGTTTGACTAATTTTTCACTCCAAAGCAGAAAATAATTGACATACCATAAAGGAGTTTTCTGTTAGTAATGAAACTTCATATGCTAATAATGCTTTTTGATTCGATATGCGTAAATTTTTGTGGGCATTAATAAAAAGAGTATCAAAGATCAGATAAAAATTCTAGAGCATAAAAATTGAGTTTTTGAACGGTTTTAAAAGAGGAGAAATTCAAGTTGTAAGACATTATTCCAATTCGGATTTGATTAAATTATTAATACTCATTTCGACATTATTAATGCTGGCAAGCCGGTTCTCACACATCAAATATCACCATCAAAAAATGGACGGTCCATAGAACCAAATATTGGTTAAATCAACGGATAACTAGAAATTTTGATTTGAATCATGGCAGTCACGTCATGACTACAAGAATGCAGCTGAATACCATGAGAGACAACAGAATATGCAGAACGATCATCACAGCTGTTCTCACATCACCTAATATACCATTATCAACTATCCTACGAGCAGCTGATAAACCAGTAACTATAAGAACAATGGTATAATTCATTGATGAATTGATAGTGAATTCAGAGAATGAATTCTGATCCCATAGCGCTCATTACGTCGACTACCCTCATCTGTGCCTATTGGCATATTGCAGTACTGTCGAACTAATTTGACCTGAAATCTCACTGACAGGAGTAGAATGGTTTTCCAATTTCGAAACCCTTATCAAAACCCTATGCTTAATGAAGACAAGTCTGGAGACGTCCAAGACAGCGGCGTTATACTAACATTATTGTAGCTCACCACACTACTGGACAATTAGAAGCTATGGTTTGGGAAGCCATTACATTTGTTACTGGAACCATTTGATTACCATCCATGATACCCTTAAAGCACTCTGGTACGTTAACTAACCTATACCCATCAATTTTTACATCTTCAGCTTACATTTCGAAAGGATAATGTCCGGACGCGTTCAACAATTTTATACTGATTGTCTTCTTGCTTATCAAACACTTTTCTTGTTAGGTATATCACCATTTCTTTTCCTTGTATATCATCCTTGAAGTTTTATGATGAGGCAACCCCAATTGTCCCACAATCTTGGTAATATAATTCGACAATTTCAACAAGTTGGCTTGAGATCTGAAAGAAGAATTTTTGCAAACCCTACGAATAAATTGTAGGCCTGATTACGGTTTATGTGAGGGAAAATGTGAACTATTGTTTGGTTGATTAATTTGCTATATATAGTTGTTCCAGAACAAAACATTGAAAAACTCCAATTGAATTTTTCTGAAATTTGAATTGCTTCTTTTTTAATACATGTGCATCACATCTACTGACAATATTTTTCTCCTTGGTGAGTCATTTTTTACTTTGTTTTAGAATGTAATTTAATGACATTTTTGGGCAATACTATATGAATTTCGTGATTTAGAAAAATAATCATTTTGAGAAATAATGTACACGTATAAAATATTTTGATATCGTATTATTTATTTTTTTTTGTGTGTACATCTACTTGAACTTAAAGAGTTTCCCAAGATAAATAAATTTGCTTATTACAAGAAAATGTATTCACTTTTAGCTAACATCATCCGGTAACTTTGAACTGTTTTTTAACTTCGGAACCCCTTACATAGTTTATCTTATCAACTAGAAATGTATAAATATCTAGTTTTTTTTATCTAATTTTTCATTTGTTTTCTCCTGATACTTATAGAAATAATCAATTTGTAATAAAAAAATTACCATTAAAATCATCATGAAAACTACCGTTTCAATAAAATATCTTGTTAATTTTATGACAAAATTGTTACTTCTCCATATTTTGATTAAACAATAAAAAGTAAGAAAAATGAATCAATACAATTTCAAAACCTATTTCTAGTATTTAATAATATGAATTATTATATTTTGCAAATAGCTATTACAACAAGTTTAGAATTGCTTTTTTAAACTTTTATTCATCAATAAAGCCAATAAGAAAATCTGAAGTTAATCAAGTAATAAAGTTTGTTAATTTCTATGCTGGTAATAATTTTAAGATAACTAAAATTATTAGCTGCCTCTTAATTTAGGTAAAAGACTTAATTGATCGAATTTTACATTGGTGTGTACTAAGTATGTCTTGTTTCATCAAAAATTAGTTAAGACACCAGACATAATTTACGAGAAAATTTCTCAATGTAAAAGAATAATTAGTGTCCTGATCAAATTACTTGGAAGAGGGATGGTTAACTGTGTTTTGTTTCGCTATCAGCAATCGGTGGCCAACCTTCTACGTGAATAATCCCTCCAGGGCAAAGTCTTCAGTCAAACTGAAACAAATTACACCTGCCGAAGTCAGTTTCAGAAGTACATCGTGTTTACTATCATAAAACATTAATTCCGCCAATATTGTAGTTCATCTACCATTACGTCAATACATGTGCCTTCGAGATCAATTAAGCACTTATAACGCAAATACTTTGAGGGGCGTATTCAATGAGACATAAAAGAATGAAGCAACTTTATTAATCGCATCAGGCGACGGTTATGGGCTTAGAAGAGAAAATGCCTCGAAGGCAGAGGTGAGTCACGATCAATACAAGGTCTAATGAATATAGACATTGACATGAGTGATAAATTCCTGTCTTTGGTAGAGATGCGCTGGCCCGCTATACATTTCGCAGTGACAGAGAATTAATGGTCGCTACCAACTTGAGATTATCCCTCCCTGCTTTCTCAAGTTAAACCACTTGCTCCATGCAATTTGCAGTAAGCAGACGGGGCAAAAACCAGAACATTCAATGATAAGATGAGGATCATTTTCCAGTCCTTATTATCTAAAACATTTCTGTAAGAGATAGCTCAAAAAAATTAAATGGGGAAAGGGTGGATTTTTTTTTTTTTTTTTTTTTGCTTTCGTCTCTCATCTTAAATGGTGATGGGGGAAGAGAGAAGAATTTGAATTTCCTCAGAGCAATTTTTTCACTTCCATTAACTAAGAATAATGAGAACGGTTGTCAATGTGGACAGGCCACTTGCGAATTTTAATAAGTTTGGATGAGGACCGTTTTCATTCTTTTATCTTCTGTGTACTTCTTGTGTTGTGAGCTAATTGAAAATTTCACATTTTGCACTTAACATGTGACACAATTTTTCTATATCCGAGCGATTGTTAAATGGCTAATTTATTTGCACTCTCAAATTAAATTAGAAATTCATTAATTGATATACAATGGCATTAAAAAATTTTCAGAATGCTGATGAGTTATGTTGAAACTGAAAAAAATAATTAAAAATAAATTATCTCTGAAGAAGTTTTAATAAGAATTTTAATTTGTTAAAACCTAATTTTTCAGTGAGTTAGCAATATGTTAGCTAGAGTAAATCATAATACAACGATAGCAAATATGGCTAAAAATACCACAAAATTACTAATGTAAGACCCGTACATATTTAATTTTGAAACAAAAATATGTGAAAATTTGTACTAACAAACAAAATGATGAATTAACCAAATCAATACAAAAACTTAATTTTGTAGTTAAAACCTTTCTTATAGCAAAAAAGTAATAATTAAATATGAGATTTAAAAACAAATTGTGTATTTAAATTTATCAGAATAAGAAATAAAGGATCATATTTATTAAAATTAAATTATCTCTGAAGTAGTTTGGATAAAAATTTGAATTTGTTAATAACTAATGTTTCAGTAAGTTAGTAACATAATGTTAGTAATATAATCTTAATACAATGGTAGTAAATATGACTAACCAATACCACAAAATTACTAATATAAGGCATAATATTCATAATGATTGTACATTATTCAAAATTAGTGAATACTTTATCTCAAAATTAATAATTATGAATAGTTTAATAATTTTGTAATAATATTGAATACTTTATTTCGAAATTAACAATTTTGAATAGTATAATATTTTTGAAATAATTGTGAATAGTTTATCTATTTTCAGCCTTTTCCATAAAATGGTTTCAATTAGCATCTATTATTTATAGCCCCCAATTAATTTTTTAAATAATTACAGTGGAAAATTAAAAAGAATACACAAAATTTGATTAAGCCTTTTAAAATATGTGTTCATAATTTTAGAAAACGATGATAATGGATATCTTTTGTTTTGTCTAGAACACACACAGTCTGAACATACTATTAAAAATAAAAACTGATATAAAAAATACCTCTAGGAAGATAAACATGTAAACTTTTGAAAGAAATTCAGCTCATTCAAATTGCGATAGACAAAATTGCAAAGTAAAAACATTATTGAAATATGAGTATGCAAAAATATTTATTTTATTATATCGTTGGAATATTAACTTACAAGAAAATACTTTCTGTACGGTTTTAGAAACTACTTAGCTAATGATTTTTAAAACAAAAGTTGAGCAATAGGTTTTTGAAAACGAATAACTGCTAGAACATATTAAGATAAGTTCGATATATGAGTGTAAATAGAAGGCAGTTGTTTTTAAAAGTAAATTAAAATCCTTTTATTTATTAGATTTTACATATTATTACATTTATTTACTTATATTATGCTAAATTCGTATATTGTTCGTTAATTTTAATATATATTTGTTTTAATTATTGACTTTTAAAAATAAATTAAAATCAAACTATTTTTTATTTATCTCCTTTAATTAAACCAAAAAATTAAGGTAGATGAAAACTTACAACTTGAATACATACAACTTGTATACCTAGAAATATTGTTAATGAAATGTAAAATATTTTCTTCTGTATATATGAATCCATTTCATTATTTCAATATCCATTCCATTATTCGCATACTTATACATTCAATTCATCCACTCATTTTCATTCATTTATTATAATTAGTTTCATCATTCATTTCATTATTCACATATTTTTTTAAAAATAATTTCTTATTTTGTTTTCTTTGCGAACTGATAAAAAGTGTTATTTTTAAGCGTCAGGCACTTTAATCTAAATGATTCACCTCTATAATACCAAAAATGTAGCAAATTTAGGTTTACCCAAGGTGCCCATAAGGCCTTCTACAATGTACCCACATTGAGCTACTGCAATTTTTATCAAATAAACTTAAAGATAGCATCTGGGGGCGTATGCACCCTTCTCTTCCCTAATTGAAGACATTCTACCTACAAATTTATCGTTTTTATACACATGGAAGCTGTCGGTTAATCACTGGGTGAAAATTTTTGATCCAGTTTGGTTAGGAAATCAAACACCTTTCCACCAAGCTGATCTGGTCCTTACCAATAAAAAACATGACGTAAAATAAGCGACATATATAACATTCGAGCAATAATTTTTTTTTTTTAGCAGAAACAATTATATATATATATGATTTGACTGCTAATAAAATAAGTAGGTGGAGATATATGACATTTATGTTTTGACAGAGAGGTGGGTTTTCCTGGAGAGAGCTTTGAACTTAGGAGAAGGAGAAGTTTGGTTTGATTTGGTTTGTCGCTCTACGGTCATCTTGTGCACACGAGGGCTAAACGGACCGGGACCTACAGTTTAAAGGGAATTCTGAATCACTAAAAAACATCCATTCCACCTCCATGTTCCGAATCTGAAGCCTGTGATACCAAAGCCCAGAGCACTAGCCACTTGGCCACAAGGCCTCTAGGAG
>BPLR01016340.1:0-79898 GCA_021605095.1 Caerostris extrusa | reverse complement strand
TATCCGTGCCGTCTGGTGGTTTCCTGTAATTTGCATATTCTTCTTCAAGATGTGTGTGATAATTCTACAGGTGAAATTTTTTATTTTAGAGTTCAATTTCTGTGTGATTCCTTAATTTATGGACATGAGTGTAATTGCGTTGTATATTTGTTTTTCACTTAAAACGAAAATTCTTGTAAAAATTCATATATTATTTAATTTTGCCCCTTATTTTTAGGCTCAGGCACAGTTAATGAAATAATTACAAATTCAAGGCCGTAGATCCCATCTAGTTCTACGGTTTACGATTTGGTTGTTTTTTTACTGTAGTTTATATTGATGTGCATGTTTTTGATTTGTTGTTATGGATGAAAATTAAAAAATACTTATTTATTAAAATTTATTTACATCAACAGTAAACTCTTACGTACAAAAACCGGAATGAGCGCAGTATTCTATCTTAATATGAGAAAACGTATCTATGAACAGATTTGAATAGGCAGCCGAAGGAGAAGTTATTTCAACTGATGAAGTAATGGAAACAAAAAGAATTATGGAGGCATGTATTGAAACAAATCGTTGTTTACAATATTGGCATATGCCCAATGGTAACCAAAGTAGGCTACACAAAGTTTCCTCTGTAAGGCACTGAGGGTTCTGCCAAAAGGTGGAGTCAGTGGTGGCCTTTCCAATGGTAGTGGGTGCGTTGATGGCAGTCAGTTCACTATGACACCAACCTCACACTCACGTCTTCTCTCTGCATGTGACTTTTTTGGGGATTTCTGGATTGGTCTTGAGTTAATCTACAAAAAGTTTCCTCAGATTCTTCTTCCACCTCCGGTGCACAGAAGTACGATAGTATAAAGATTCAATTTATTTCCAGATTTCGTGTACATACATTTTCTGTCATTGTGACTTGTATAGATGTATTGATTTAGTTCTTTTTAGAGACTTTTCCAACGAGCTTTCCCGTATCGCGTCTGGATCCCGAAACAGAAAAGCGGGAACTGAGCGAGCTGTAAAAGATTCTAGGCGAACACCGCTGCCAGTTTCTAAACACAACACGCGGCTTCTCTTTTCCCGTCTACTAGAATCTTTCAATATTCCTTCACAGAATAATTTATTAATTTTTTTCAATGTATAGTTTTTGGAGTATTAACATTTCAAACTGGGCATTAAAAACATAAAATATAAAACTCCGATCTTGAATTGGAACCGATTTTATAGATGTTTACTCATCAAAAAAGAAGCGTCCTTTTAAGTATCAACTTATATCACACTTTTCGTAATTTACCAAGTATGCAAATGATTCAATTTTCACGTGTCCAGTAAGTGTAAATTCGGTCACATCGAGCGTTTCTAAAGCACGACTGTCATCCTATAAAACGGATGACTTATCTTTACTCAGTGTCAGTGTTTCCTGGACTCATAATCGATGATGCCCACACGACGTTGCTGGAGACCTCGTAGACAGCTGGATGTCTTTGAGAGGGATCACACTGAATGAAGCTGGTTGGCCTCTACCTGGTGATAGTTCTGCTGATGTTCAAAAGAGCCGTTAGCACTGGGTGCTGCGGGTGACGCATCAACGGAATGTAGATCGTAGAATGCTTATGGCAGAAATGCTTTAGCAAGATCGAATGATTGCACGTTTGGACTAGAACTATTCCAACCTAAGTATACTATATCCACTCCAACGTAAGTATATTAGATCCAAAAATTTTACCATCACCGCCTTTTTTTTGGCATATAATTCACAAATTACTGATTGGAATATGGATTGTCCGTTTACTAACCATAGATGGTTTAATACTTGCCAAAATTAAGAGAAAAACAGCTATTCATTATTTAGGATATAATATGTAACATTCAGTAGTTAATCTTAATTCCCTTTCAAAACGAAATTAAAACCAATTACATATTCATGAGATAAAGTAATATATTTATGGTTCAAGATGGATAAAAAAATTTATATTCATGAATTTTTTATATACATTATATTTTTAGATTTTTTAGGATAAAAAATATAATTTTAAATAAACAAATATATATATATATATAAGAATTTTAGATAATTATTTGTATTAACATTGCAATTAATATTTATTAGAACCAATTATTTTGTTTAATTATTAAGTAGTGTTATCAATATTAGAATAAATTTTATTAGAACTAATTATTTTATTTTTATTAATTATTTTTAATATTAAAAATATATAATATATATATATGTATAATTGTCCCATAAAGTATTATTTGTATAAAATGTACCTAATAAATTAATTAATTTCTTGATAAACTTCTAATATTAAACCCTTTGCATGAAATTTAAAGCTCTAAATCATGTGAACACATCCGTGTGGTAAAATAGCTCATGCTACTCCTCATCATTTGCTTTTCACTTTTTAAAAAAATTTCATGTAGAAAGAGAATACCGTATCAAAAGCATCGATATGGTTTCTCCTGTTTCTCATAAGGTAAAAACATATTATTAAGCTGGTTTTTTATATATTTTATTTTGAAAATCTGATGTTATGCCTTTCTAAAAATAAATATTAGTAAGAATCAATAAATTCTTCATAAGTTTTTCGCACACACTGATTGTTAATGTTTTCAAACTACTTCTGGATACATTAAATACCTTTCTTCTTTTCGTCTCCTTTATTGATATTCTTTGTATGCATTAGCACAAAAACATCTCAAGTCAACATGCGCTTGGATTTGCACAAGAAAACGTTTTTTTTTCTTTTTTAAATTTCATTTTTTGTCACTGAATATAGGAAACACTTTGTCCCATTCAAAATCAAAGTTGTTATAGTTAATGAATGAAATAGACTAACATACAAATGCAAACTTTTTATTTAAAAATAAAAATAAATCCAATTCAAAAGATTACAGTAATTTATTTAAAAGAAGTTACATGTTAAAGAATATATGTAATAAATAATTTTTTTACTAATTTGATAAAGTGAAGTCATGTTAAAATATGAAGTCTGAAATCTTAATAAATTTAACCGAAAGGAGCATTCGTGTTACATTTAAACAACACAGACTACATTTGTTTACAACTTCTTGTAGAACACTGTTTCAGCATATCATGATATTTTGCACCATCTATTAGTCAAATTACTGACACTCATCTTTACAGGGCTACTTTTTTGCTACAATTTTCTTTATTATTTTTTCCTTTTTTACTTTGTTTTAACTTTTACGATTTTACTTTTACTTTTTTATATTTTCACGATTACTTTTTTTACATGTCAAACTGACATGTTATGCAACCCTATAGGTAACGTCTCGGGTATACTAGACCTATAACGGCTTCACGAAAAGGGCCACTTTCAGATCTATGGGAACACTTAATTTTTATTTACAAGCATTGTATATGTATACAAATGCAGAACTCTATTTATTACAAATTATTATTTTACAAAAATAAATTATGAATAAAAAAAATTCTAATTTGCAAGAGCAATTCACTCCAGGACGGAGAGTTTCAGAGTTCTAGAGTTTACGATTTATTTTAATTGCCTTGTCTGCGGCAGAAGTTAATAATCACACTGCATGATACACGAAATTACAAGGGTTCACTTTGAAACAGGCGAAAACTCTGACCTATTCAGTCATTTCAGAAAAAGAAAAACAACATTTCTAATCGACTCGTCACGGGAACTCTCCTTTTTTTCTCCAAAAATCTACCATTAAGAAAATATGTCGGTGTGGGGAAGGGGAAGCGCTTCCCTCACTTTCTCAGAAGTGGTGGCATTTCTCATCATTTTCATCACCCATCACGATGGAACAACTAATATGATATTCAATCTAGTTGTTTTGAACTGTGAATGTCGCACAGACATTTGTTAATTTTTGAGTCTCATTACACATGATAAGCAAAACACTAATTGACTGTAATATAAAAACGCACAACACTGCTTGTCTGCTGTGAAATTTGAGTGATGGGTTTTTTATTATGCACTTGTCAAAGGATATACATTCCTATCTCCTGGGAATGAAATGCCGAAAAAAAAAAATGCCGTGAAAAAAATACACTACAAATTCTTTTCTCAAAAAATTCAAAATTCTCAAAGCTTCAAAATTGTGTCCATTCTTGATTTTGATTTCCTTAGAATAATTTAGATATATTTTGAGTAGCAAAATTAATAAGAATCTGGAATAAATTTTTTTATTGAACTTATTTTCGTTCTATACTATTTAAAAGTTGCAAATTCATTTCAAAGATTTAATTAAGAATTTTCCTTTTTCATTGTCTTAAAAAATTTTATCATTATGTCAAAAAGTTATTGCAAA
The DNA here is from genome assembly GCA_021605095.1 of Caerostris extrusa. NCBI lineage: Eukaryota > Metazoa > Arthropoda > Arachnida > Araneae > Araneidae > Caerostris > Caerostris extrusa. The sequence continues at coordinate 75,614 of BPLR01016340.1, read as the reverse complement.
CAAAAATGTAATTAAAGGAAAGTATTATAATGATCTTATTAATGTCTTAACTTTTTTTTTACAACTTCCATTTAGTTTAGAAATAATGACAAAAGATTTTACTTCAATAGAAGTTTTCCGCTAATTATTTCATTCATTTGAATTCCTTGGAATTAATTTTATCTCAAATGTGTAGTAATTTCCCGGAAAAAACCCACGTTATTTTTGCATTTATTTCTTAAATGAGGTTAGAACGAATTATTTCTTGGAAGAAATTAAGGAAGGCATTAAGGAGTCTATACATTTCTGCCGGGAAAAAATTCAATTATGCGAATCTAAATCGTTCAAAAGAAAAAAAAGATCCCAGTTTTTTTAGGAATAACATAGTTTAAAATGGGTCACAGAACAATCATGATACTGTAAAATTAAAATCCCATTGATATTTAATGAGTGGAACTTGGGTAAATTTCGAAAAATCTTTTCCTTTTTCTTTTTAAAAAAAGTAATTTATTACATAGAGTTTCATAAAAAATAAGTAATGCCCTGTAAATCTATGGAGAAATTGTATTAAAAATCTATCAAAAATAAAATAATATTTTCTATTCATAAATATAATTTTGATGATCGAAGATTTAAGAAAGATGCACTTGCATTTAATGAAAATACAAAATGAAGAAGATATTTGTAAAATGCAGTCACAAAATATGCTCATAAGGACTATCAAAATATATTTATATATTTACAAATAGCATTTAAAAGTAGCTCTCACATATTTGCGTATTTATCTTTTAATAAGACAGTTATAAAACTCATGAAACAATTTATAACTTAAATAATTATTTATGTTGCAAGAAAGTCCTGAGTATTTTAATACATTGTTTATGAATAAGAAAGGTATTTATGTGATAAAAATTGTTATATTTTCTACTCAATCTGTAAAAAATTATAATAGGAAAAAATCACAAATAGTATTTGAAACAATTCTATTGCAAAATCAGCTTTCTTCTAATTTTGTATTTATCCCTAAATGTGACATTTAAAAGACAACTGAAGTATTTTAATTAAATATTTACGGTACAAGAATTATGAGTATTTGAATATGATATTTTTAAAAAAATTGGAAACAATAAATGTGTGTGACAACAATAACATATTTTCTTGTAGATCTGTTTAAAAAAAATGTTACAGAAAAATTCCCCCAAATAATAATTACCACAATTCGAATAATTACTTGAAAATAAATGTTGAAAAAATTAGAATATCGACTTTTATGAACAAAATACCCTGCATAGTTTAAAAAAATGTTACATTTTTTCACTTAAGTATCTCAATTTTTACGAGTCATATTTTGACAACTTCGGTCTCAGAAATGTATTACAAAATTATTCTATTCCCTTTTCTTTGTCATTTTCAGTGATTATAAATCCACGTCATTTCTTAGTTCAATATCTATTATTTTTCTTCTTATTTAACTAATATTAAATATTTAGGTTCATAAAAAAAATGTGTAATAGACTAATGAGTATTTTTACTATGGTGTCATTTGCGAATTTTTTAAAAAAATTATTCTTGAATAAATTTTTATGGGAATTGTGACTTACTTTGTTTAATTCGAGAGTAAAGAATGCATTCTAAATATAAGAGATTTCATTTTATTTCAAAATTCGTTGTTTACACAAGAATCAATAGAAGAAAAAATTTGGCCAAAAATGGAAAACAAATTGAAGGCTAAAAATATCAATTTAATATTATTTATAAGCTACACATAAAGTCATTTTAAGGTTATATTATTAATTAATCATCGACTTTTCATTATAATTGCTAATAAAATTAAGATTAGTTTTGAGGTTTAAAGTTGAAGGTCCCTACAAGTTATAATTGCAAAGTTTGTAATCTTCGAGAACTGTTATGCAAAATTCGCTTCAGACCCAAGGTCGAAATTGGATGAGAGAATTCGGTCTTTCCTGGAAATAAGTCTGTGGTCGAGAAGAGTTCTTCCTTTGGGCTTGAGGGGGAATATGCTAATCCTCTGGATACTTGGAGGTGTTATTCAAACTTCACCTATAACTTGAAGACTGGTTGTAAAGTTTGTAATCATTGTGAATTGTCATTCAAAATTAGACTATCTATCTAAATAACTCTGTCATATGAAATGTATATAATTAAAAAAGCCTAAACGCCTAAATCTTTTTTTTTTTTTTGAAGGCCAGATTCGAAACTTGGAATAGGGTTTTATATATATCCCAGGTTATTCAGGATCCTTCTATCAATCTGTCGGTAGGTCACCGTGTTTGAGGAAGGGGGAGGGCAGGTGTGTGCGAACATCCCAATGCCATTCTGGAAAGTTTGGATAAAATTGTGGGCACAAAATTTGAATGTAGAGGAGTATGCCTACTGTGCTGTCCTCAGTTAACGCTGACGGCCTGATGGTCAAATGTCTTGTGCTCTGGCCATGGTCCCCCGCTAGAGGTTCGGATCCTTACGGTGACATGGGTGTTTGTTAGTAGTTCAGAATCCACGTTAAACTGTAGGTCCCAGGCTAATTAACCTAAAGTGTGCACAAAATGATCGTAGTGTGATAAAACAAACCAAACCAATCAGTCAACGCTGAATTTGCTACTACTGGCGAGTGGCCTCAGGCCAAACTATCGGGGGATTTGAAATAAATGATTTTAATGCACATAATTAAAAGAATAAATACTCTTATAAATGTATTACAGAACAAGAGAAGAATTGCGAAATTTAAAAATAATGAATTCAATTTTTATTTTATTTGCCAATAAGTTGTTTTATGACGATTAGTTAGATGCGTAAGGGACATTATGTGTCATTTTAACAAGGGCTTTAAATAAAATAATACTTTTGAAATCTTCCATTCTTCTCAGACGAGTTGTACATTCATTCTTTGATTTGATCAATGCATTCATTATATATACATGGAAGTCGAAGAATCCACTTCATGAAAAGAGTTAAACTAGTCATACGTTTAATATTTAATCAATCCCATTCATGAATACAAGATACAGACATCCCACGCCTTCGGAAAATAAAATAAAAAAAATGATGACTCGGGTGTTATTCTTCCTCCTGCCAAAGAGATCCTCTTTCGGATCCAAACCAGAGCGGCAGGTGGCTTCGGTTGTGAGAACTTGAGCTGGCTCTTTTGCATATACTACATCGCACCGGAATGAAAACAAAGCAAAAGGTGTTTGGTTTTAGTAAAAAGAAAATCCGTTTGCCCAAGACAAACACGGTAATAAGTATCACCCGTTCCTCTCAGAGATTATGTTTGTTTTTGTCGCCAGAAAAAAGTCGATGAGGGAAGGAAAAACTGGATAGCTGCGCATGCTCTAAACAGAATGTGCCATCGAAATTTGTACAGCAGTTTTATTTTGTTGATGTATTTAATGTAATATAAAGGAAATAAAGCCTGATGTTTTCAGACTCCGTGTCGTCTAGAAAGTGAAATATTTTGGAAACATATTAAAATGACACGCATTTCACATTGGGAGGGAAACAAAATGAAATGGAAATTTTGGATCAAGAGGGTTTATTATTGTGCTGAAGGCATCCAAATCTTAATATGCTGTTCTAATGCAACTGGCAACACAGACACAATTCATTTTAGGCCATCAGCAAGGCTGCACCATTGTGACTCATTGAACACTTCCCAGGGGGTGCGTGTAACTTCAAGATAGGCTAGGGACGCAAGTAGCACTACTCGCACGATGCTCTACATCCTATGAGACGGGGTCCGGTTTAAAAGGGATTACAAACCATTACAGACATCCATGGAATCGCCAGGCCTCGAGCCCAAAACCTTTGGTACCACCGAACACCAGAAATCTTGTTATTCAGCCATCAAGCCCCCAAGATTAATTACTATCATCATCGTCATCATCAATGGCGCAACATTCCTATGGTGTGCCAAGGCAGTCTGCCTGCTGGCAGATTTCTAGGCAGGATATGTTCGACAGCCATATTATACCGGGACCTACGGATTAAAGTGGATTTCGAAACACTACAAGAATCCATAGCATTGACAGAATCGTAAACCGAAACCTGTGGCATCGACTACCAGAGCACTAGTCACTCGCCCATCAAGACCCCTATTAGTATTATTAAAAGAGAATGAAAAATGACTTTTTAATTTAAAATTATTGAATTTTTTTCTTTTACTTAGACTCAGTATCTGCCTACGTTACAATATCTGTAATGTAACGTAAACAGATATGCAGATGTTAAGTCTAATTATAACTAAATGTAATAATTTTACGTTATCTGTCAGAAGTTGTTTAGAGTTGTCAGCCCAACAGTTCTATTAGACCGGGACCTACGGTTTAATGTGGATTCCGAACCACTACAAACATCCATGGCACCGCCGGGACTCGAATCCAAAACCTGTGGTATCGAGTGCCAGAGCGCTAACTACTCGGCCATCAGGCCTACATGATTCATTATTATATATATCTATTATGTCGTAAATTAAAATGAATTCCTTATTTATTCATTCGATATATTTTTCTTAATGAATAACTTAAATTTGATTGAGATTCCGATTTTTTTATTAATAATTATCATTATTATAATCTCACTAAATCAGTACAAATAATTTAACTCAACAAATTTAAAAAAATCTTATATCTATGGACTCAAAGAATAGTTTATCATTATTTGAACCTGAAGAAGAATCCAGGATTTACTGCCCTCATGAACTTATGGTAAGGAATTATAAAAAAAGTCGTTGTCAATATTATCAGGTTCCAGCACTGATGAGAATGGAACAAAAAATGACTCTATTTTTTTTCCTTAACCAAGTCTGCTGTACTTAAATTGCGAGATTCATTCTTGGCAGTATTTTTGTCACGTGATTCCACGAGGAAGGCACAGTGGATAGGTCAACACCTCGATTGAACTCTTGTTTGCTTTGTTGGGTGGCAACACTCATGAGATTTCTTTATGCGCTCGAAACAATCCTCTTCCCATGCAGAGAATGGAATAAAAAATATTTTTGTTTGTTTGCTTCTTGAAGAAATTCGATTTCAGAACGTGCATCCATAATCTGAAGGAACTTCACTTTGGAAATTCGAGCGACTTTTTAAGGAATCTTCTAAGATGTCACATTTTGATGTAGGATTTAAAAAAATGGTCATAAATTTTACAGAGACTAACAATTTTAAAATCGTTTGGTAAAGTCGGTATTTTATTCAGAGTGTTCTTTCAAATAGAATATTCGAGTTGTAAAAGTTTCTTTGGAATTTTCTCATATATCTAAAGATTTAAGCTTGAAAGAGACTAAGGCGGAATAAATTAGGTTGTGTTTTTAAAACAAAGAATACAACTTGAATTATTTTATTTAATACACACACACAAAGAAATATTATACTTCTCCCTATTTGCGAAGACTTAAGAGATAAAATTAAAATAAAATGTAATGAACCTAAAATAAAAAAAAACAGAAATGTGTCTGCCAATATATCCTTTTTTGGGTTAAGAAATCCGTTGAAGTCCCAGTTCATAAGCAGAAAATTTAAATTCTTGTTATATAAAACCCTTATAAGACCTACTTTGATCTCAGGCTCTGAAACTTGGACTTTGGCAAGATCTTATGAGGCTCTTTTGGGTCTATTTGAGCGGAAGAGTTTAAGGGCTATTCTTGGAGGTGTTAAGGAAAGTTATGTCACGTAATTATTTTATAAGTTGTGCTATATTCGCTCTCTTAATAAATGCATGTGTTGCCATTTTCAATTTAAAGACATACTATCCCTCTAAAAACAAAAATTTAGAAAATACTAAAAATCTAGTCAATTCATAACTATGCTTGTAGTGAAATATGAATATTGTAAATAAAAATCATTTTCAAACGTGAAAAAATTCAAGTAGCTCAATTCTCATATTGCAGTTCTTAATTTTTAAAAAGAAGCTATTTTTCAAAAAAATTTCTTTATTTTTTTTTGGCTTTATTTTAATATTTCATTGAAATTTTATATGTCACGTTGTATTCGCCCTCTTAATAAATTCATGTGTTGCCATTTTCAAATATGAAGTAATTTTTATGTATTAGTATCTTACTTTTTAGATATTCTCAATACCTTTCGAAAGATAAAGTGCATTTTTCCTTTTTGATGCTAATCATTAATATATATATATATATAATTCCTTGAATGATCATAGTTTTTGTTTTCAAAATAGTAAATGAAATTTTAAAAAATTTGAATTTTTCTTATTCTGTAAGTATGTGGTGTCAAGCTTTGTAAAATTTTTATTGCCACTGGGGTGTTAATTTGGCGTAGAGAGTTTAGATTTTTTTTATTAAAAAAGGATTTTCGTTGATAAAATTAATATAATTTTTTTATTATTGATACGGAATCATTATTTATTTATGAATAAATAAATAAATAAAAGCATCTTTTCAAATATAGTTTTTCTTTCACATAAATATTCAAATCCTGTTATATACTGTAACCGTGGTTCCACCTACGCGACCCTGTTTCCTTCTACGTACTGCGGCTTTTTCGGAAAGAAGTCGTCGGTAGGCACGAACTCTCACGTGAGAGGAAGTACGGCAAAACAAGGGCTGCCGTTAGTTACGAGCTCTCACACCGAGCTAGAAGTGGAGTCCTTCCACAACTGCAAAGTAGCTGCTGCCTCAGATACGTTCAGTTTACAGTCTCTCATCCAGAAAGAAGATAGAGTTAGCACCATGCTGTGCATACATTGGCCTACAGACTTTCCTGCAAAGGGAAGTCTATTTCATGATCCAACGTGTACCTGAGTAACTTTATTTACAGCTTAAAAGTGTACTCTTCCACTAAATATATAAGTATATGTCTTTAAATGTCTATTGTATATTAATCTTTGTAGAGTGTCGTGCTCGTGTTTGTACGCTTGAAATTAAAGTGGTGCGTTTTTAAATGTGTGTTCTTGTGACTTGATCACAACCAGACAGAATTGCACAAACAAACGACGACATCTACTATAATACTAATATTATTTTTTATTTATAATTCATATTAATAGTATTTATATTTAAATTATTTCTTTTCATGTAAACTGAATCAAAAACATAACCAATTCTTATACTTAAACTAATGTTTATTAAATTATTAATTTATTCTCCATAGCACTTATACTTACAAATATTTATTCAAATACTGGTTATTTTCCTTTTAATGAACAAAATAAAAAGGTAAAGAGAGTATTAAATTTAAAAAACTGACAGTTTGATAATTGAACTCTTTTATTTTTCAAATAGTTAAGAATAATTCTGAAACTTAGGATGCATTTCATAAATTGTTCAGAAGTTAATACGAATTTCTTCGTTCAAAAATTCTGAGCTCTTAAAGGTTGGAGATAGCATTAGCTTAATTATATAATTTGCGAGTCAATTATCTATTGAAATAAAACTCCATTATTACAATCAATTACGTTTCCTTATAAAAATAACGCTGTAATTAAGCCTTCTATTGTTGTCTTTAGAATTTTGTAAAATCTTTACTATTACGAATACTCAAAAATTACTGCTAATTATTTAGTATGTGTGCGCTGTGAGGAATTTTTACATTTTGCTGCAAATACTTTCGCTTTAATTAAATTATAAAGTGAAGTATAGTATTTTCTAAGAAAAACAAATTTGGGATAATTCTCCAGTTTCTTTACGTAATATATTTTCGTAAATTAACGCACAATACTTTTAGGAGTGAAACAATTCATGCGAAACATAGTTAAAGTGCAGAAACAAAATACACATTAAGACTAGATAGAACTATATTTGATTCTAGATTCAGATATTTATTATTTTTTAACCAATTATAAATTACTATAACTATTCTCTTTATAACACTAACTAATATAATTACCTTTAATTAAAACATAATAAATAATCTTAAACAATTCACCCTTTAATAAATTAATAATAATTTCAGCTGTATAACTATACAGGAATTTATTTTAACTATTTCTGTCTCTTGTCTTATGTGCAGAAGAATTGCAGATAGAAGTTGAATTAAAGATGAGGATATAGATTTAATATTCCTTTATATTTTTCCTTTCATACCCCCAGGAGAATCAGCTAAGCGTAAGACTAGTTGATGTCTTAAGAATAATAATATAATGGTGGATCGACTTTACTTACCTCTTAACTGCTTATTAAAAAAAAAAGAATATTCGAATGTGAATGGATGAAGATTTAAGAATAATGTACATATGATGCATTACATAATAAATAATACTACATTCATAAATAATGATGAAGAAGAATAATGTTGAGAAATTCAACAAATGGTACTTAACCAGAAGTTGATGAGTGTACGCTGTGTTATATATACACTGGTGTCCAAAAGTTAAGCATAAATCGTAAAATGCGAAAAACATGGAGTAAATATTTGTAAAAAATTATTCCAAATTTCTTGCGGATATTAATTGGGTGAAGAAGAAACATTAGGTTTAAGCAAAACTTTTCAGTCGACTACGTCCTGCGCGAAACACCTGCGCATGTCGGAATGCAGAGAAACCGATTCACGCAGCATAGGCAGTTCTGACAAGTTTCGTGCAACTGCTGTGCGAAGGAACGTTGTTAACCATCAAACAAGGTGAATGATGGCACAAAGACACCAATTGGACATGTTTTCGAAAGGAAGAATCGTTGGAATGCTGGAATCCGGACGATCACAAACCGAAGTGTCTCGAATTTTGAATGTGGACCAGTCTGTGATCTCAAGACTGTGGCAGAAGTTTTTAAAGAACGGGCTATATTAAATCTATATTATCGCTATATTTAAGCTTGGGCTATATTATCGCTATATTAAAGCTTTATGCCAAAAAAGAACCCCTCGTCACAATGAGTTCACATTTGAACTGAAGACATTCGAAAAGCGGGGATCAGTACGGTAACAAAATGCACGGTGTATGATTAGAGGGCACCGTAAGCGAACTAAAAAGTGAATTCGGCTGTCAGTGATAGTTTGAATCGAAATGACAAAGTATTTGGCGTGAATTGCACATTAAACCTACTGTAGTGTTCCATGTCCTGGATTGTTTCGGTCTTTGGACGGAAAAAATGACTTCAAAGTCATTCAACTGTTGTAACAATGCTAGTGGAAAAAGCCCATCTACCACGCCAAGGTAGTACACAATTGGATGGGAAAAAATCGTATTTTCAAGTATCTTCAGTTCAAATGTGAACTCATTGTGACGAGTGGTTCATTTTTTACAACATTCTCAATGTGGGATAATTTAATTATAATCACCCGCTTATAATAACCCGATATATAATTTCAAAGAAATTTTGTAGCAAATTTGTTTTTACTGCATGAAAGCGTTTGAATTCATTTAATATTTCAAAATTGACTTTTTTCATTTAGATGTATTACATTTTTACATAGTTTTTAAAACAGTAGGGAATGTAACACTTTTGAACTTGTTTGAAATTGTTCTAACTCCTTGTTTAAAAATGTTATTATATGTTTATTAAATCCAAAATCCCATATCTATGTAGCCTTTTCATTTAAGAATATTATTTGTTAAGGTATTAAGTGTCAAAAAAAAATTAAAAACTTTAATATTTTCAAGTAGCTGTTTGATGGATGGGTTTTTACATTAAAAGCAAACAGCGTGCACTTTTAGAAGCCGGAATGGCATGAAGATGCGGATTTGAGCGACAAAATGAAAGAGGAGAAAATTTCAATTTTGTATCAAGAGAATTCATTTTTAACCAGTCATGTCTTACAAAAAAAAAAAAAAAAAAAAAAAAAAAACCCAAAAGGGGATTAGCAGAAGTTAAATGAAAAATGTATTCATGTGAAGGAGTCTGTTTCGTTGAAAAATAGTCATAAAAACCGCTTTTTGTGCTCCAGACTTTAATTAAATTTCACCCACGCTCTGGTAGAGTAGAAATAAATTCCACTTTAGTGACACTGGACGGGGAGTTTTCAGAAGAAAGGCTTTTCTTTCAGGACTATTTTTAATTTTTTTTCTAGATAACATGTATTTCTGGATATGCAGACGTATCTTGGGACCGATTCATGATAGTTAGGCGAACATTAATTAGAAAGGCAGCAGATTAATACATTTACTCGTAAAAAATCGAGCATTCAACAGAACTGAAGAAAAACAGATAAAGTGAAGTAGACATATATACAGGCATAGTATGCAGAGTAAGCATGAGAAGTAAATTTAATAATTTTAAACTAGAAAGTCATTGTAAATCTCCTATTTTAATACTAATATTACTTTTCCGTACAAATGAAATTAAAAACACACATCTCCTTGAACATTTTTTCTAATGCAGCTGACAAATACTTAGACAATTATCTTTTTATGCCATAAGCAAGGGCTGCACCTCTGTGACTCATCGAGCACTACCCAGCGTACACTGTAGTGTGCTAATATGCTACGGAATCGAGTAACACTACTCCCTCAATGCTCTACCAACCTTTTTGATAAGGACTTATGGCTTAAAGTGGATTCCGAACCACTACAAACATCCACGGCACTGCCGGGACTCCGAACCCGAAACCTGTGGTAACAAGCGCCAAAGCCATCTTATTGAACAAAATCCATTTATTTGATTCATTTTTAAACCTTTTTAAAGACTAATATGTAATTATGTATATTGTCTTGAGGTCTTCAGGCCTCGTGGTTCCTCTCTGAAGTGAAGCTGTATATTATTCTTAGCCATGGCCCAGTCGCCTTTGACGGGGTCTTCTGGGCCTGGTGTAGGCTTTCCTGCACCAGGGGGATTAGTGACAACACAATCGCCACTGACAGGAATGACGTGATGGCTGGTCACTGTCATGGTCACTCTGCCATTCCTTTTTACTGGACAGGTCACTTCGTTTACTTGCGTTATGGAGGAAAAATGAGCCTTGTATTGCAGTGTGGAATAGACTGCACCTCATTTAGAATTTGTTTCAGGCATGCATTTCAGGGTGTTGTAGTTTAAACATAGGCGAGGATAGCTCGGCGATTTAGGGCGATAATCTTTACTGTTGGCTATTACTACTCTATGCTCTATGCTGCAGTGGTTGCTTGCCGCTGTCGCACCTCACTCGGCACCAGATTATACAACAGTTGTTGAGGTAAGAAAGCTCATTCGTTGTTCGTCGTCATTTCAATTGTTGGACATTCTCTATTAGATATTATTATACAGAAATGGGTTTCCCTAAAGCATCCCATACATGGTCTGTGTCATTTAAATCAGGGAAAGTGATGTACAATCCGTTCTAGTGAAATATGTTCTGCCTGTTTTTGTCGTTCTAATACAGCTGGCCCTACAGAGACAGTTATCTTTTATACCATAAGCCATAAGCGGCTGCACTGAAAGGCTGTACATCGTTACTCATTTAGCACTACACAGGGGACTACGTGTAGCTTGAAGGTATGCTATGGACACAAGCAGCATTAACCCAACAACGATCTACTATGAGACCAGGACTTAGGGATTAAAGTAGATTCCGAACCCCTGCAGGCATACCTGACACCGCCGGGACTCGAACTCAAAACCTGTGTTACCGAATGCATGAGCGCTAGCCACTCGGCCATCAGGCTTGTTTTTGTGTTTCTGTTATTCATATCGCAGTAGCATTGGAATCTGAGGGTGGCCTTACAAAATAGTCACGTGCATTTATTTTTGTCTTAAAACGCTTTTATTATATATTACGCATATTTAAGTTATTGAAATTACATTGCTTGACTTCCTAAATGAATTAATGTTTAATTGTAACCCTGAGAATTCTGATCATTTCTTTAAAGTGTTGCACTATCACATATAACCGATGTCTTTTGTTGCCTTCGCTCAGTTGGCATGTTTTGCTGCGATGGCAGTTAAAATAAGAGCTATCACTAATGTTTCTCCAACACACACATTTCATGTTCATTTTCCACAGCAGTAAACACAAAACGACATATTATATGGCAAATACTTGCTAAAAAAGTCTGCATTATCATCATTTCAACTACAATATTAGCAGAACCTTATAAAATGTGCAGAAATATATTAGCTAAAAAAATTAATTAGATTTTAATCTTAATTTAAATTAATTTAAGAAAACACTAAAATCTCGTGACTCAATGCATGGCACGCAACAACAATAGGTCATGTAAGATTATAATGGCAACAATAACCTAAAAGATTGCAACCTGAAAAAATGTTTCAAATATATGGTCCAAAATGATTGTAATGTTTTTTTTTTCTTATCGTTACTTTGAAAGATTCCTTGGAAACTTAATTGCATTCTTCTTATTTTACTTCAGATTCATAAGGTAAAGTTTTAATTTGTAGTTGCTGATTCAATGAACTTTCTGAATTTAATTATACGGAATAAAAGACAGCGAAATAAAATGAGAACATTTTAAGAAAAAAGAATTTAAAGCAATTTCCTGTTTTGTTCAAAGAATCTATACAAAATGGTTTTCAAAAAAGAAACAATAAAATGAAATGAACATCATTTGAAGGTAAAAAAACATCAAATACAAATTGCTTAAAAACAGCTGTGCCGAATTTGTGGGGAAAAAAGAGCACCATGTAATTAAAGCCAAGTCGAAAACGATTAGTTTTTCAAAGCGATAATAAACACTTTAAACAATTTTGTTTTCAATAGTAACAAAGAAAAAAAAAACTCGAATATTTTGCATTATCATCAGCAAAAGTGTTAAACCGACATTATAAACATAAAAAGAAAATTGAATACAGTTGAAAAAAAAGAACTGAAAACAATGAATGAGTAATTTTACACACTTAATTTACTAACAAATGAAATAGTTAAACTTACTTTTATATATTGATGAAATGCATTTATAAAAACAAGTTAATAAAATTAAGAATTAAATATTTAAGCGAATAGTAAAAAAATAATTCTAAGTAATATTAAAATTTACTTAGTAAACCTACTCATACTTCATAATTTTTTTTTAATACAAAAACAAAGTCTTTCGTATTATTTTTATATCAAAATTTTTATAATTTTTAAATACGGGAATTTTGATTTTTGATTTTAGAATTTTGTTACCCTATTTAGCATGGAATATTCGAATAAAAATGAAAAAGGAAATTGGCATTTTCCCACATGAAGAATTGTGTGGCATTTCATTCCTAGGAAATAAGAATGTACATTCCTTGAAAAGTACATAATAACAACCCATAACTCAAATTTGACAGCAGATAAGCAGTATCGTGGATATTTATATTGTGTGCAATTAGTGTTTTGTACTAATGAGAACAACCTGATAGAAGATATTTAGTGTCATGAAATTAGGGGACTGTCTGTGCGACCTTCACAGGTTGAAACAATTACAGATCGGATATGGACTACACCATGAGTTGTTGTATCGTGATTAGTGATCGAGTATTGAGAAAATGTCTATTTCAATAAGAAGTGGGAAGCTGACCTCAACTGACGGATTTTTTAAAGAGATGTTTTTGGAGAAGAAGAGAGTTCTGTGACGATTCTATAGAGAGTTGTTTTTACATGACGATTCGATAAAGAGGGTTGTTTTACCTGGGTAAATAGATTCGACGTAGAATCGAGAAATCCGATCTTGGAGTGAAATGCAGGTGTGTATCTAATTATTTTTAATTTTCTTTTTTTTATGTAAATAGAGTTCTGTATCTTCTTCTTCACAATTGTTTACTGTAGTTTTTAGACTAAGAAATAATTTTGAAATTAAAAATTTTAAATGCTCCTAATACCATATACCTGATGTTATTTGATTATTAACTTCCTGATGTTATTTGCCAAATTTTTATAATTTTATTTAATGAGATTATTATTTAGAGAAATAAAAATGTTTATATCATAGTTAGTTGTCTTTAATGTGCTTGCAAAATAAGTCAGTCATTGAAAAAATTTATATGACATTCAACTTTTAAAAAGCCCCTTATGGTATCATGATGACCTTATAATAAACATCAATTAGAGAAATAAATATTTCTTTAATTTCAATAATTACTTTGTGTTCTTAATTAAACTTTTAAATTATGTTAATTGCTCAATGTTCTAAATAAAATTATTATTTACGTAAAAATACAAATGAGACAAATCTTTAAGATATTCGTACCCTTTTTCACAACGCTCTTGTGTCTTATCCCACTTGGTAGACAGCAACATTTAGACCAAGTCCAAGAACTCTTGTGGTCTTATGGAAGGAGGGGCAGCTTTTGTTGTGATGAAGAACCAGTACGTAGAAGTCTGACTGGGATCTGCGACGCTGACATTTTACGGGGTAGGATTGTTCGACCTACGCCCAATGATCTACTGTTATATTAAACCGGCACCTATGCTCCAGGCAGAGAAACAGAAAAAGTAGTATTTTAAGAGTAAGTTAAATATTTCTTCTTCAATGGCGCAACAGCCCTATCCATGGTAGCCTCCTACACACTGGAAGATTTCGAGACAGGAGATGTTTTTATTTTACGGGGTAGGATTGTTAGTTCAACTCCCAACAGTCATGTTAGACCGGGATCTACGGTTTAAAGTGGATTCCGAATCACTCTCATCATACGTGGCACCGTCGGGACTCAAGCCCGAAATCTGTGTCCCCGAGAGCCAAAGCACTGGTCCCTCTGCCAACAGATCCATTCTTTTATACACCATTGTTCATAGTGATACATATTTCAACATAAGGTTTCGTTCATCAAATTAAAAAGGACTTGGAAATCCTATTCAACTCAAAATTCAATTACTGTTTTCTATTCTCTTGAAATCTATTTCCGTCGCTTATTTATTGAATACTTTCTTCTGAATCTGCCTACTTAATCTATCTATTTCCTTCCTGAGAAATAAATACCAAACACACCAATCTATTTTCTCTGCCTGAAGAAACGAGCGCTTCGTCTCCCAGCCCTAATCTTTCAATTTGGGAGAGGGGGGAATCCCTCCCTGCTCTACAACTTTCTTGATCCGCACAGCTTAAGGATGGCTTCTCCACTTTGGTGAAGGGATCAACTTCTGTGGGTGATTCTTTTACCAAAACATCTGGTGTTTTCTATCAGAAGCACCATTCTGCAATTTAATCCACACACCACATTCAGAGGGTTGGCCACTTTGTGTTTTGAAATGGGAATACAACTTGGTTTAGAGTCAATCCTTTTCCTAAGCGAATTCGCATTTTCTTATGCATTCATTGGTAAGTTCTTGTTACTATTTATAAACCTATCAAAGCTAAGTGGCGCCACTCCTATTTTAAACATACTTTCAAGTACTTTTGTGATTTGATTTTAATTGATTTGTCACTCTACTGTAATTTTGTGCACACTTTGCTGTAATGAGACCGGGACATACAGTTTAAAGTGGATTACGAACCACTCACAAACATCCATGGCACCTATGTCTAATAAACACAAGTCCCGAAGATATCATGGATGCTTGTAGGGTTTCGAATCCACTTTAAACCACAGGTTTCGGTGTAATGTGATTGTAGAGCACTGGGCGTAGTATTGACAACCCTGTAAAAAGAAAGCATCTTCTGTTTTGAAATTCTGAATTCTGTCAGATGGCCCTGGCCCGCCATGGGGCTGTTGCACCACTCATGATGATGATGATGAAACCGTATTTACTGATGAATACATTTTGAAAAAAAGAGTTAATTTCTTCATTTATTTATATTCCTGGAATAATGGAGAATATTTTTGAATTTTATTTGTGAAAGAGAAATATTTTTTTCACATTTTTATTATGTTATCGAGGGGAAAAAAAGGACTTTGCTTAAGAGCTATCACGATTAAAGTATGGATTGTTCTGACTCTCAATCCAATAAACAGTTCCAATACTCAGTCTTAAGCTGTGTCAGTTTCCTTCATTTAAAATTAATGGCATTCCATGACTAGACTGTAAAAAATATCCCGCTATTTCAGTCTTGGAAAAGTGTCATTTTTCTGCTTATTTCCTGTCCAAATGACCTGCTTTTCCCAATTGAGATCGATCTACAACAGCGTGCATCCGAAAGAAACTTTTTATGAAGCGAATATCCGAAAAGAAACACCCAGACATCAGGCAGACTGCGGCCATCCGATTTGAGCACAAGTACTCAGTCCCCCTATTCTTATCGCAACGTGGCGAGATGAGTGGGTTGTAGAACAGTGCGTTTATGCTAGTGAAAAATTGGCGCCCCCATTCACGCACTATTAACGCGGGGAAAGGGAAATAGTTTTCGTCTCCATACACCCCAGGAACACACAATTAGTGCTGAAAAATAGAAATCTTTTTCCAAGGCACACTTTTCTGCTTTATCGAGTCAATTTGTTTCATGGGAATCAATTTATATGAATAAGTACACGTTATTAACTTAGAAGAGAGTTTATTCATATAAAGTGTCTATTATTTATTAAAAGTAACATTTTAATTCTATCCTTATAACATTCAAATGTACAAATATTCAAGATTATTATTATTAAGTACAGTTCTGTATATTAATAATTATATAATCAATAATATTTTTTATTATATAATGAATCATTCAATTATTACATAATCGATCATACATTTCTTTTCAAGCAATATCTTTAAAAATAATTTGTTTTTAAATTTAAATTGCCGTACCGTTTACCACTTCTTCAAGTGTCTTCAGTTCAAATTTGAACTCATTATGACGAGTGGTTCTTTTTTGACAGCATTTTGAAAGTGGGACTAATTTAATCAAATTAATATTATAATCATGTATACTTCTATTTCTTCATAAATATTGTATAAAAGAAAAAAAAGTTATAATTATTGACGAATCATCAAGAAAATATAAACTCAAATTCCTATAAAAACAAAATTATTCATTTATCTTTTTCATTCTAAAATATGAAAAAAAAAAATCATTCTTCATTGTATAAGTTTCAGATCGCTGTTGCTACAATTATATATTTTTCTCAGAAAAAACATTAAGTGAAGAGATGTTGATTTTCAATGCTCCGAATGTAAGAAAATTTAATTTAAAACATTTTATTTTAATCTCAGAAATACGATTCAATTCACTTAAAACATTGTACGACTTTATTCGAATGTTTGAAGACACACTTAATTGATTCCAGATTTAGAAAACGGTAAGTTACTTTCAATTCTTAACAATGCCTATAAGAGATTACAATGCCGCTGTTAATATTTTTAAAAATGTTTTAAATTTATGCAAATCGTGTAAGGAAGACGTTCTATTGTCTCCCTTTTTGTGATAAATTTGCATTTTTGGAATGAAGGTTTCTGAGCCGCCTTCGGGAATTGAGAATCCAGAACGGTTAAAAAGGTTTAAAATTAATTTCATCCAACAATTCCAAGGCGATTTTAAAATTTGTTCGTAAGTATTGTATTACAATGTTTATTGATGTAAAAATTGCAAAATCTGAATGCAAAACATCATATATTATACCTTAATTTTATAATGAATATTTAATATCTTATGTACGTGGATTTCATTGTGTAGTATTTTATCTCATTAAAATGTACTTTGTTATTCCTTTATTTCATTAAAATTATTCATAAGTTTTAATAAATATCATATATTGGCTGTTATATATGTACTCCTTTTACAATTTTTTATATTTTTAAAGAAGCTAAAATAAATTGAACAGAAAAATGCATCATTAATTCAATTTACGAAACAGTTATAAAGGTTGTTGAGGACATATTTTTCTGTATAATAAGTTTTATAAATAAATTCATCATAACCATCTGTCTTACAAGGAATTACCATCACACGCTTTTGTTATGATTACCCATTTATTCTTAAAACATGGCTAAAAATCCATAAAAAGGAGTAGAACCTTCTTAACTGAAATGTAATTCATGTCTTTTCACCGGTTCACTCGTAGAATATCGGTACCACAGGCTTCAAATTTGAATCCTGGCGGTGGCATGGATGTTTGTGAGATATTCGGAATCCACGTTAAACTGTAGGTCCTGGTCTAATTAGCTCAAAAGAGTGCAAAAAAAAAAAAAAAAAAAACCCCGTAGAACGCCAAACAAAACCTCGAAAATCGTTAATGATTAAAGTGTTTTATTAATATTGATATTTATCATTGAAACACATATTTTTCGATCCCAGACCACCGTCGTCTTTTCAACTGAGTTTATAAAATGTAAATAATTCTAACATTTAATTGGTAGCTTTTTTTATTCTTAATATTATCAATAGTGTTTATGATTGATTTAAAATGATTTTATTACATTAATGTACCATTTATACAACAACAAATTAATAGAGCAAATGTCACTTAGTATACAAGGCCTTATATCTGAGTAACGACATTTCTATAGATTGGCTACGGCTCCTATTACGTCCTACGACCCATTATTAAACCATTCGCAAATATTTACACAAAAGTCATTTTCCTGATAACAAACACGGATGATATTCACTTCTTTTTCCAAACTTCAACGAAACTCTCTTTTCATTAAATCTTCATTTAAGAGCGCTTTTGAATTGCAAATGGTGGCACTCGCATTGAGATTTGTTCAATTGAGGGTTAAATCTAAGAAGCAGGTCGACACTTAGTCATGCTAAATTTATTCCTTTTTATGCAATTCCGGAGAAACAAATGGCGACATTTTTTTCTCATATTCGAATTCTCAGAAATACAAATAAGTTCGAATTTCCATTCGATGAAAGAGCACCCAGCAAAGTTTTTGAGTTTTTTTACTTCAGCTAAAAGTTACAGTGAAATCTTTCAAATTTTCAAAGATAATATCTTTATATAAAATTAGCTTTAAAGAATCCGTTCTTTTTTCATTGTAATTCTGTTCATCTGTGTCTCATCGCCTTTCTTCGAAACGTGAGCAATAAAATCTTTCTTTGAATCAACGGAAGAGTTTGGGATCTTCCAAAACTATTCATAGAAATATATATATACAAATTAGGTGTAGGTAACAAATGGAGTGATACCTATAGAAGTTTACAGCTAGTTGATAGTAGGCTCAACTTAAAGGAAATAATAAGTGATGTATGTATAACCAGGATTTTTTGTTTGATATATAAATATCTGAATAACTGAGCATATTCATGAAAATGTGCATTCCATTTTTAAAGGAATATTATAGTTAG
Source organism: Caerostris extrusa (assembly GCA_021605095.1). Classification (NCBI taxonomy): domain Eukaryota; kingdom Metazoa; phylum Arthropoda; class Arachnida; order Araneae; family Araneidae; genus Caerostris; species Caerostris extrusa. The sequence continues at coordinate 56,618 of BPLR01016340.1, read as the reverse complement.
CGAAACTATTATTGGTTACAATGGGACATCTCCATTTTTCAAGTAAATACATTTAAATCAAAATTTAGATTTGGTATTCTCAGAGGAAGAGGCATTGATAGACTTGAAAAATTCTAAATATTGACAAAGTTCCTTAGAAAATATTTATTGAAATTAATATAAATTTTAAAGAATTGTTCGAATGAAATTCCTTCTCTGCTGTTATGCAATCTCTTGGAATACCTTCAGTTAGTTATGAATACATATTGGAGTGATTCCGTTTTAACACTTTGGAGGCGGGAATTACCACCTTTTATTTTTAAATTGTTGACAACGGAAATTCATATCATTTGCAGAGTTGTCAAACATAATGAAATATATTTACCACTTTTGTAAATAATGTTTATTTTTAAATATTATATATTATTACAAGAATATTTACAAAAAGGGCTATATACTTTTTTTTTTACTGCATACTGTCGTCAACGAGTTAATGTTATCAATTCATAAGAGGATGAAACTCTTTCAATAAATTTTGAAATTCTCAAGACAATATTCCATAGTTTCTAAAAATGTTTAAATCTCTTATAGTGAGCTAGATCTGTTATTAATTTCGAGATCCATTGTACGATAATACTAGTACTGCGCAGTTCTGTAATACACCAGGGCTTAGTTACAGAAAAGATATAAGCAAGGTTTACTAAGGCGCCGCTTAAAAATATATATTCAGTTAGCTGAACTAAAGCTTATTGGCATTGCTGAGATCTTTGTGCTAGATCTTTTAAATGTTTACTTTAGAAGATGATAGATATTTAAAATAGCCCCAAGACACAATATTCCTCCAGAGAAATTTTGTGAGAGCTTTGAACGAATTATTTCACAAGTTGACTTGCGAGGGGTTTTCATTTTCGAAATTTCAGTTAATTTATTGGATATATTTAATTAAAAATACTTGTTGCATTCGACGATAGATACACAGCCATGGTTAAAAGTTGAATAGATTTTGCAATCTTATGATAAAAGAAGATTTTGAATTCATTTGCTGAGAAATGCTGTAGGCTGTCTAAATCTTCGAAAAGACGAGGTGCTATAAAATTTCTCATGACAACTGAATTGCAAAATTTTATATATTTTAGAATGTTTTTCTGTTTAAAAGACTTTTTATTACTCATTTTTTTTTGTGTTGTGTGACTAATTCTTAGTGTCCTGCAGTGCAGGACGGACATTCCATGAGTAATTTACTTATGGAGGGAGGGAAAGGAGGCAGCTACTGTTGTGATGAAGCTCCCGTGGGTAGAAGTTTAACTTGTATTGGTGACGCTCTTTCAGTTATATGAAACTGTGACCTACGACTTAAAAATGCATTCCATATCACTGTAAACCTTCATGGCACCGCCTGGACTCGAACCTCAAATCTGTGACACTGAGCGCCAGACATTCAGCATGTTGTTGGCAGAAATATTTTCTGGATGGGAGATGAATATCTAAATTGGTTTTAAACCTTAGAGTATTAATGCAATAGAGCGCGTTCCCCAATTCTAAAGGAACAGAAAGTGGGAGCCCTTTTCCTTTCGTTCTATAATTGGCTACGTATCGCCCCCATGGCCTTTTCTCCCGTGTGCGCATTTGCTATGAAAACAAACACGCTATGAAGAAATTCCGTGAAATTCTTCTTCTCAAGTCATACATTTATCGAACTATGCATTTACAAAAGATAAATAGATGCAATAAATGTTATGCTGTCTATGTTTATGTTTAATTGTGATCATTTTATGTAAAATACAGTAAAAACATTACAAAAAATTTCATATAAATGAATACGTTATTTTTAAATCAATTTGGCAGGAAAATATTACACAAATTGAATACGAGAATATAAATGCCAAATATTTATAAAAATTAAATTTACAGCTAAAAAAAAAAAAAAATGAACCTTATATTTTGAAAGTTTGTATGATAACAGATCTTTCTTCACGCCAACAGTAACATATATTATTATTTAATATATATATATATATTATAATGATTTTTTTGAATAAATGACTCTAGTCTTGATATTAAATTTTAGAAAATTTAGAGTTACTCATTAAACTCATGAATAAATTTAAAAATTCATAAAATTAATTCAAAAATTTAAATAAATTTATAAATAATTAAAATATATTTATTAATTTATTTAAAAATTATAATTAAAGTTTAATGTATGAAAATTTATATATTAATTATAATATTATGAAATTTCGTTTCCTTTAAAATTGTATTCAATACTTAGAATCAATTGGGTTTTCATCAATTATTAACTTAGTTTAAAAAAAAAATTTATTTTTTAGGCTGTCTGTAGTTAACTTTTTAGGTTCTCTAAGCTATTTATTTTCTGGCCTTTTTTTTTTCACTCTTTAAAGAGAAGATATCTTTTCCAAATTAGTCAATTTTACTTTGTCTTAAAGTCGCGAAATCTAATAGACTTTTAATTCTTCAGAAAAAACGACATCATTGAAAAGAAATTGCAAAAAAAAAAAAAAAAAAAAAAAAAAAAAGAGAGAGAGGTACGAAAGAAACTTTTTTACAGAAATTTCTAATCTTCAAACAAAATCACTCACTTTAATTGAGAAGGGAGATATCTTAAGGTTGGCATTTCTTAAAGAGGGCTTTTGTTTCATTCGATCGGGAGACATCTAGCGGAGATTTATGGTTTTATTTCTGAAAATGTTAAGGAATGTAAATAAATTTATAGACTTTAACATATAGATTCGGTGCAATTATTCTTGATATGCTAGTACAATTATTCTTGGTATCTTTGTACAATTATTCTTACCATTATTATACAGTTATCCTTGACATATTTATATAATTATTCTTATTATTATTCTTACGGGGCACGGTTGTCAGTCCTACGCCTAACGCTCTACAGTCATCGAAGACAGTTTAACCAAGACGGTTTAAAAGTGGATTCCTAATCACTACAATCATCCATGGCACGGCCGGGACTCGAAGCCGAAAACGTGGGGCACGGAAAGCTAGCACACTCGGTCATTAGGCCCCAATGAAATGTTATATTGAAATCAAGTATTTGAATGACAAATTTCATTAAGTAGAATGTCCTTCCTTTAAGAAAAGAATATTTTAAGACATGCTACAGCATAGAATTTCAAAATTAAATCTAAATTGTTTCGAAGTAACTTTAGAAATATTTTATTTATTTGGAATTACGCTTCCACCGTTTCCCAGCGACAACATTTATAAAAGCAGATTTACCCATTTATACATACTCATCAGAAATATGGGGTCTTAATCTTAGACTTTGTAGAAATTAAAGCAATGGAATCTATCGTGCATAGTGGATTACTGGGAAAACTTATGATTTTAAATTCCTTGTGGCTTAAAGTTCGACTCATTATCAATACATAATAAAATCATCGAAAAACATCCTGGAAAATTAAGTTCATGAGTTATTTAAACGTCATTTTTATTTTCAATGGGAAGTTTACTGGACAATATATATATACAACCAAAGAACAAAATAGAAACAAATGACATCAGTTAATTAAGTGTGGCGATCTAATAGCGCTTCCATAAAAAAAAAAAAAACATGAGGCAGTGCAGAACGGAAGCAAGGTGATGCATATCCATTTCTTCCTGGTTATCAAATAGGAGACAGAGAGGGTCAGGAGCCAATTTAACTCTTGTGAAGGTGCTTGAGGAGACAATCCTGACCGCAGAAAAGCCGTAGCAATGCCACCGATTCGATTTTTCTCTAGGCTATTCAGATATATCATGAATAGGATCGTACCAGTGCTTGTGACTGTTTCTAGCGGCAGCATCTTCACTAAGGGTCTCTTTATTTAAGGAATGATAGGACAACTCCGGGTTATTTAGTTGCAAAACCGAGGACCCCCCTTTTTTTTTTGTTAGGAAATCAGCTGTATCGTTTCCTTGTATTCCATAGAGGGCCGGTATCCGCTGCGAGAAGAATGTTTCATTTCGATCCGGCAACTGTGTCAGAAGGTTAACTCAGTTATCAATGTCTTTAGATCGAGAGGAACATGGGAAGCCTTCTTCATAGCCTGAAGAGCGACTCTCCAATCTGATAGAAGCACCCCTTTAGAGAAACGTTCTAATCGGCTCTGTAGTTGAGCCAAACGGATAGCAGAGATTTGAAAGTAAAAAAATGAGAACACCGGCTCCAACTTTAACACAATCACTTGATCTACAGTCATCCTTGAAAACCCTGAGCCAACGCGAGATGAACTAAGAGTACCTACTGTTTCATATTCCACTGATTTTAAACTGACTGTATGCAATTATCATTTTTAACTGGATTATCATTTTATGGATTTTCAACTGACTATATGCCATTATCATTGCCCTCCACTTTTAACACACTTCGGCTCAAGGCGAGGTATATAGAAAAGGTATTGGCCTCGATGGGGTTACGAGGCAATAAAAATTGTTGAGCTCCGAAGGCGATGCCAAGGTGATAAATCAAATCAGCAACCCTCTTCACGAAGCCTCTCTGGGTCTTTAAACACTCTCAAGTAGGAACATGATCCCCCCAAGGACACACAACCGGTAGTTCTAATTATTTTCTCCCATCACAACAGGGCACGTTTTTTTAATAATGAGACTAAGAGGCCTGTTATTTGTGCTCGACAACGTGCTATCAATTGGGGTGGGGCGAATGAATAGTTTATGAATAGTTTAAAGTGAATAGTTTACCATGAATAAGTCGTAATAGTTTACCATGTCAGAAATACTTTGGTTCACACCCACACACACCTACTTACATCTTCCCCACACACATATACACACAAAATACAAAATGCCGCCTGCAGCACCTTTCTAGCGAAATCTGCTTTTTAATAACTATCTTTAATACTGGGTAGTGAATTTATTGATAAAATGTAAATATCCAATAGAATTGAATTAATTTTTGCCATTAATCAAAGTACAATATGCCATTTATCGTATATTACAGAATTTGGTTTATTTCAATATTTATTGACAAAAAATATAATTGGAATAAGACCTGTAAATAATTTATTACGTAGTTATTGTTTTTTGTTCATTTACAATTTCAAATACAATTTATTAAAATGAAATGCATTTTTAGTTTGTCCTCAAACTTACAATAAGAACTGCATAACCTTATCTGAAAAACTGAATTAATTTTAAAATTAAAAATTGGGATCAATGCTTAATATTATACTTAATTAGTTAATTTGAAACTTAAAACTTTTATGATCTATGCTGCCCATTTTTAGCTCTTTATACGCTATGTTCAATGATGAACCCCTTCTGCTAGGAATCAATACCTTCTTCTGCTAAAACATAAACAAGGATTTTATTTTTCCCTCTACGAATGAATGGCCCAGGGACGGCGGGGACAAAGGAGGATTCCAGCGTCCTCTATTTGTAGTCCTGGCAGGTAATGTTATCCTTTCACAAATTATTGTCATCGCTTCCTTTATTTTTTTATGTTTACTCTTCAGCAGACTTTGCTTTTAAGGAAGCCCATAAACAGGATATGGAGTGAGAGGAAACTAACGCAATAAGAGAAAGAATTCTTACCTGTGAAAAAAGAGGAGAAACAATGAAACAATAGGCTGAAAATAGATTAAAGCCCTTACTACGTTTTTGGAAAAATATTTTCTACAACGGATATGACACGCTGATGGCATTTTCAAAGCATACTATTAATGTTGTTATTATCAATGTTTTAATGATTATTACTAATGTTATATATATTATTTATGCAAGATTCCTTTGAGAAAAATCTATATACATATTTATATCAATAAATGCATATTTATATATACAGTATGCCGATGCAAGTAAAAAACTATAACACTTTTTTTTTCTTTTTAAGTTATTATCTTATAAATTGAGTCTATTCAAAAAAATTCTGAACATATAACATACGTTCAGAATTAATTTTTTTTTTTTTAACTGAATAAAAATCAATTTCTGCCGAAGGTGTCTATTTGGAATACCTGGTGGCATCGACTCCATCTAGTGGTGAGATTTAGAAATTTTCTTTGAATTAAAGTTAATTGTTATATTGTGAAATAAATTTACTTTTTATAAGTTCATTGTTGAATTATTAATGAAAGTTATTTGTTTATATTTAAGTTAATTGTTAAATTATTAATTAATGTTAATTGTTTATATTTAAGATACTTATTAAATTATGAATTAAAAATTAATTGTTTATATTTAAGTTAATTGTTTCAAATATTCTATTTTTGAAGTTTATGTAATTGATAGAATTATTATTATTAAATCTTGAAAATTGGAATATAGATATATGTGCGTATATATAATCCATAAACATAAAAAAATAAACGAGTAAAATAATAATAATGACAAAAATTATAAACTTTTTAATTTTTTTAATTACTTATTAATTTTATTCAATTTTAAATCATTTATTAAATTTTTTTCCTTATTTCTTTGATGAAAGTGTGTTGAAAGAACAATTTTTAAACAATTACCATCATACATACAAACCATACATCTTAAGTGGAAAACATTTACCTTTATTTGTGATATAGACAAATACAAGAGATGTAAAATATTTTCAAAAGAGTGCGACAGAAAAAATATTGAAACAGACAGGTTTCATAAAATCTATATAATAAAAAAAAAAAAACATTGTATTGTATAACTAAAAAGGAACTAAAATTTTTTAAAAGTAACGATTTTTTTTTTTGAAGTAAATAATGAGAACTGGTGGCATTAAATTAATACACTGTTAATTTCAATAAATAATTTATGGTATTTTATACAGATTGAAAGAAATTTAATTTTTATGACCATTTATTTTCTAAATTATAATTTATAAAATGCAATATACCTCAGTCCACATGAATTGTTTTCTTTGATTGCAATACTTAACACAATTTTTAAATAATTAAGATGCGATTTTTTCTTTAAAATGAAGAAAAATAAGAATTCGCTGAAAAAAAAAGTTAATTACATGAAAAAAAAATAATAACACCAACAAAAAATATAAATTAATAAGAATAATAAATAAAAAATATAATAAAATTAAAAGTATAAAAATATAAAAATTAAAAATAAAAATGGAAAAATAAAAAAAAATATAAATATAAATTTGACAAATATAAAATAAAAATAAATAAAATATAAAAACAATAAACAAAAACTTCATACCATATAAATAAGAGGTTAGTATAAATACTCCAATTCCGGAAATTTTATAAAATTCTTATTAAGGAAAATATTTATCAGATATCTTATTTATTTAAGCAGAAACACTTTCATTCTGTTGAATGTATTTTGAGAATGTTTGATTTTCGAATTGTGCGATTGTCAAAATAGAAATGATTCTCTTTCAGTGGCTACAAAAGACCACCCTGATTGGTAAAATACATTTAATAAGCAGTGTGTATTCCTCATGCCCTTGACTGCGAGAAATGAGATTCAACAGATCTTCTGTTGAATGAGAATAAAATTCCCTCAAGCTTAAAAAAAGCATAACGGGAAGAATAAATTAACTTTTAACTCTGCGTTAATTATCAGCCATCCACTGCGAAGTTTCTCCACAAATATTCGTTACAACCAGCGCCTTCGTGGCAGATTATCTTTTGATTGGATTTATGTGAACCGTTGATTTCGAAAGAGAGAATATTTGACAGGGATTCACAGGGGCAGGATAGAGTCGGTTTCATTAATTTTGTCACCCCCACCCCAAATAAACTTTTTTTTTTTCATATTTCCTCTGGAATTTATTTTCAGTTATCAAAAAATAAAGTTAATTTTCCTGATTAGAAGGGAAATTTTCGCCGGTAGTCAAATGGATGCAAACATTAAATATTCAATAGTGTAGCGTTGTAGGTTGTGTGCAACTCTGGATTGCAGGTTGTGTTAAATATATTTCCTCTCGGGAGGAGAGACTGTAACCTAAACGTTTCCCAACAGAAGCGCATGATTGCGTTGTACTAAATATTTCTCAGCTGCAGCGCCATAAACAACTGTACTTTCTTTCGGGTGAGAGTCTCGAGGCCTACTGACCTTTCTCCTGAACGCCATAGAGGGCTTTCGTACCAGTGCGAAGGAGCCAGTGCGAAAGAGTAAACGCGTAGGAGTAAGCATGGTTACGGGAGTTAAATATTCAGGTATCTTGAAAGGTATGCAATGGGAAAGAACTTCAAAATAAAATTCCCAGCCATTTGCAAGTAAAAATAAAGGATAAAACTGTTTAAATTAACGAAAATGAAAATTGAAATTATGTATGTAAAATCACTTATCGAGTAAGAAAAAATACAAGAATTATTAACTGCATTAAAAATGATGTAAATAAGGTATAAAGAAAAAATAGCATGAATAATGAAAGGCAATAACAAACAATTTTTAATCATTTTCTTGATATAGAAACTCTTTTAAAATGGTACAAATATTTCTTGAACGGCAATAAAAATCTTATATTAAAAGAATATAATACCAACAATAACCAGTTTCAAAATAAATAAAATAATATATAACAGATATATCATGGCTTTGATATTAGTTTCGTTTATAAATCTTTTGCTTGGATATTTTTTAAAATCAGGTTAACAAACACTGATAAACATGAACATTAGAATGTATAACATTAGAATATATTTAGACAAAATTTAGCAAAAAAAAAAAAAAAAAAAAAAATGAATTTTCTTACTTTACTAACATTTATGACTAAAAATATGCAAAACACATCCTATGGATGCATAAACGTAGCTGTGTATATATTATGCACATATTGGAACTCAAGAAAGATAATATTCTAAAGCATTGTTGAGTAACAGCCCAATATTACTAGATTGTTCTTGTAACATAGATTAAGAAAAAAAATTAATTTCTTAAAAAAAATGTCAATAACTAATCTCTAATACTAATGTTAATAACTATTACTAATCTGTAATATTAATACAAATGCCAATAATCTCGAATATTAATACTATTGTCAATAACTAATCTCTAATTGAATATGTTTCAAAATCTTTTAGTTCAACGAAATAGAGCCCCATTAAAAACATATAATCGTAACTACATTAGATTCTGAAAATTCTATTACTTATCACTGATATTGGCAATATATAGCGAAAATTAGGTTTTCAGAAATTCTAGAAACCAATTGAAAACTTACATTAGAATTTCTAATTACCCTTGAATCAATTGAAAACCATTTTCGAAATCTTAAAGTGTCATTAATTCTCTAAAAAATAACATAAAAAAAGTTTTCCCCACGAAATTGTGATCCGAAGTGGGTCGCCTACCTTAAAAGAAAGACAGCCCCTCAACGCGGGACGCATTGAGCTCCGATTTGCGTAACTCGATTTCTTCCCCTCAATCTCATTTCCGCATCCAAAAATCATTTGGCTCATCTGATTTCGGTCTTCGTTAAAACGACCCCGCGGAGAGTCATTTTAAACCTAATCACTGGGTAATCGTAACCTCGTTAGTTCTACTTCCTTTCACAACTCAATTGTGCAGCTCTGCTCTCATGTTTTTTGTCTTTTTATCCTGGGAACTCTAGGACAGCTGTTGTAATGGATAGGACAACTAAAGGCTAGAATCTGGTTTATTAGAAAAGTTTGTAAAAACAAATTGAATCCAGAAAAGTTGTTATGTACGACTCGTGGACCAGATAGCTTGCAGAAGGACCGTGGTTCAAATCCGCTGGGGGAACAACTAAAGGTTTGAATCTGGTTTATTAGAGAGTATGTGTAACAAAATTGAATCCAGAAAGTTTATTGTGTACGACTCGTGGATCATATAGCGTGCAAGAGGACTGTGGTTCAAATCCGATGGAGGCGTTCACTGTTTCAGAAGCGATGAGACGCGATAACGATTGTGACAATGTGTAAAGCGTATCGCATCCATAGTCAGGATGCGAGTGTTCCAGGTTATATTCCATACGACATGCAAATGCGTGGAAAGCTACCCTTAAAAGTCTTCTGAAAAGAAATCTCCTTCCCCATGAAGCCCCAACAGATGTTAAACTCTTTTTCGTCTAGCTGGTAAGGACTACTTACCCTAGCTACTGGGGTCACATGTGAAGAAAAATAAAATCTTCTGCGCGCTCAATAAAAGGACTTTTCAAGCTTATGGATTTATCGTGCCTATTCCCGCAGAGGCCCGGAAAAATTGCTTAAGAGCTGTTATTCAATGTTATGTACTATTGCAAATGAATTGAATAGGTCTTTATTCAGGTGTTTCATGGTTGACACAATTGTTTCTTTAAATGAGGATTCCAAACTTTTACTTTTCGGGTTTGAAAAGATGAGAAATTCCAAGACTTTTATTAATACAGGAATCTACTTTCGAAATTCAATAATCATCATTTCAAAAATGTACACATATATTCGTAAATGTATGTTTAAAAATTATCTTTTCTAAATGAATAACCAAAGTACATCAAATAACAATTTATGAATCTTCCCTTACAAACCTTTAGAGAAACCTCCCTCGGATGGTGGCAAAATGTCATTGAATTGCAAAATTATGCATTCACAACGTTTTCCAAACCTGTTCAATTGAGGGTGTATCTGGGAAATAAATTGAAGTAATTCGTCTTAAATTGATATAATTTTTAAGCGCTCCTGTGAAGTAAAAAATTGACACGTTTTTAAAGTTTTATTGAGAGATATTGTCAGAAATGCAAATGGGTTCAAATTTCCATAACATGAAAGAGCACCCGGGAAACTTTCAGTTTTCAAACAATTTTGAGAAAGCTTTCATTTTTTAAGGATGATATTGTTTGAATGAAATTAATTTCAAAAGAGTAGAATCTCTTCTTTACTGTTTGTTGCGGTATCCTTTAGTCCATTTGTTTTTAGTCACTTTCTTTTCAAAATCATTTATTTGAACTCAGTAAATGTTTCAGTACCATACGCAATAAGGAATATGAATGGTGTTAATAAGGGAAATAATAAGGAACATGAATAGTTTTAATAAGGAAATAATAACGAATATTAATGGTTTAATAAGGAAAGAATAAGGAATATTAATGGTTTAATAAGGAAAGAATAAAGGAATATTAATGGTTTATACGGATTATAATAATATTAATATATCCCATTATTATATTAACCATTAATATCCCATTAATATTCCTTAAGGAATATTAATGGGATATTAATGCTTTTAAATAATAAGAAATATTAATAATTTAGAAAAGGAATATTAACGGTTTTTAATAATAGGAATAATAAAGAATATTAATAATTTTAAAAAAGGGAATAATAATAATAAATAATAAATATTAATAATGAATACTAATGATTTATTAATGGTTTAAATAAAGAGCCTTAATAATAAGGAATATTATTGTTAATAAGGAATATTAATGGATAATAAGGAATATTAATGGATAATAAGGAATATTAATGGTTTTAAATAATAGAGAGTAATTTTTGTCTGAAGTCTGTTAGCAGCTAAGATTAGAAAACGATGGAGTTGCGCTTTTGAAAAATATTTGCAATCATATTTTTTATTTCTGAAGGACTTCAAATATCAAAGACTGGACGTTGATAAATTCCCAGAAGATAAAAAAAAAGAACACATATGGTTACATATACAACACATAGGTATTATATGTGTTGAACATATATGGTTATACAAGATATACAACAACAGGATGTGAAGGGTACCTAAAGGTATATGCACCCCCTACCATTTACAGTGGTGTCAATGGAACATTATTTGCCTAATGCAAACCAGGAGGAGAGGGAGGACAGTGCACGACGAAGACTTTAGTGTAACTTGTACTACTACTACTACAACACCACACCACATCTCTGTGCCTAGAGCTGAGTTTCCCTTTACAGTTTGGGAATGATGTGGGTGAGAGGTCTGAGACGCTCTACTGTCCCTAAGAGACCGGGACATACGGCTTAAAGTGGATTCCGAACCACTACAAACCTGTGGTACCGCCAGAACTCGAACCCGAAACCCGTGGCACCGAGTTCTAGACACTCGGCCATTCAGTCACTCTCTTACAATGTTAATACGTATACATACTAGAGATTAGTCTAAATGTACTAAAAATTAATTATTTATACTGAAATAACCAAAACATGGTTAGTTATGAAAGTATAACTTATTTCGGAGGCATGCTCCTAATTTTTGGAGATCGAACCTGTTCACCGTCCTTAACTACTATGGACGGACTTTTGTAGCATCATCTCATAAGAGATGAAATCCTTTCTGAAATGCTACACTCCATCGAAGACGAAATGAATACTGATATTATTTAATCATGATTCTATTTTCAGGTTTTGAAGGCAACAAACACATTTGGTGTAAAGAGTGCTCCTATAAATTTTTTTCGAAAAGGAATGTGGATGGTTAGCTCGCTTGGTCCATTTGGAAAATGGATCGATTCCTCGGTTCAAAACAGACAAACAGAATACTTTTAGCTGGTCAGATAAACCCTTATGAAGGATGCGTTTCGAAATTTCTTGCAAATGTTCTTTCAAAAGAGTCTGTGCCCCACATTCATTAACATGTGGCCAAATTTTTAAACTAAATCTTTCTGGATAGTTGGATCGAGAGATGATCTGCTTTGCCTCAAGGCACATGACCAACATAAATGATCGCGGCTTCATTAAACTGATTGCGTGTCGCCAACCATTCGAAATTCGAATGCCAAGAGAACGATACCCCGATTAAACAACAACCCGATCGGTACTACACTCATGTCCATAAATTAAGGATAATGAAGTTCAGGCAAAGAAAGAGACAGAAGCAAAAAACAAATTTGACTTGTTTGTAAAGTCTATTTATTAAACAAAAGGTAAAGAGCAAAAAGATGCTATATGTTTGACATAATTAATAAAATTGCGATTTTTACTCCCTGGAGCAAATTTCAAAAAGAACCTATTTACAAAAAACAGCATAACATGGTTAGTATGATGGTTAATATGGAGTATGTCTCCCGGACGATGCAATACAGGCCTTACAACGCCTAGGCATGTTGAGTATCAAATTATCAATCTGATCTTGGGAATATTACACCACTCATCAAGCAATGCCCTCCGAAGTTCCGGTTGACAGGTGGGAGGGGGTTGACTGGCTGCAATTCGTCGGCCAAGCATATCCCACACATGCTCTATTGGATTCAAGTCCGGTGAGTATGTTGGCCAATCCATACGGGTGATATACCCAATTGAAGGCATTCGTCTACAATGTTTGCACGGTGAGGACGGGCGTTGTCCTCCATAAACAGAAATTCAGCACCCATGGCGCCCCGAAACAAACGTACATGTTGTTCCAGAATGACATCCCGATAGATGTGGCCTGTCATCGTTACACTCGGAACATGCAGGTCATTTCTGGAACCAAGAATAATTCCTCCCCAAACGAGCCATCCTGCACCACCGTAACGGTGTCGTTCAATGGTGTTCTCGTGGAGGTAACGGGTATCTGGCGCTCTCCATATGAAAGTCCGGCGAGAATCAGACTGCAAACTAAACCTGGACTCGTCGGAAAGCATCACACCAGACCACTGTTGCAGTGTCCACAATGCATGCTCTCTACTCCCGGTTAATCGCAGGCGACAGTGAGTTGCGGTAAGTGGAACACATCTGACAGGCATACGAGCGTATAGACCAATGTGCCCTAAGCGTTTGTACACGGTCTGCCTTGAAACTGTCGTACCGGTAGCTGAAGAGAGCTAACGAGACAGGTCTGATGCTGTGCTCCGTCTGTTTTTTTGGCAGTAACTGCTAAATATCGGTCCTCATTCGGCGTTGTAACTCGGGGGGCGACCTGTGCTGTAACATCTACTCCCATTACCATCATCTTGGAATCGTTGCCAGAGCCTGGAGATGACATTCTGGGCGATTCCAATTTCCTCGAATACTTCCAGCTGAGTACTTTCACATTCCAGTCGTCCGATAATTCTACCACGTAAAAATCATCAAATGCTTCCTTTTGTGCCATAACTATGCGGTTATTGCACTGAAAGGCTTTTAAAGCGCCTGTGAACAATTTTACTTCTTTGCCACCATTCCTTATATACCTCTCTCTTACACTCTCGTCATTATGACGTGGTTTCCTGTAATTTGCATATTCTTCTTCAAGATGTGTGTGATAATTCTACAGGTGAAATTTTTATTTGAGAGTTCAATTTCTGTGTGATTCTGAATTATCCTTAATTTATGGACATGAGTGTAAATGCTTATTAGGAGGTCTATTGTCATTGGGTGTTACCATGTAGCAGCCTTAACAGGACTCCCAATAAATGTCACTGTTCCACTCAGAATCCTGAGCAGTTGCCTTCTCCCTAATTTGAAACTAATCACGCACTGTTTCCTCTGTACAAGCCGATATTTTTGGATACCTTTAGGGGTGTTTATTGCGTTCTCTACTACATTTGAGTTTATAATCAAGCAACAAATACAAAAATTAAAAGTAATGTATAAAAGTAAAGACAATACAATTTCACTTTATCACTAACAAGTAAAAAGTTTTGTTAGGTTCATAAATTTTAAATTCTCTCTTAAAATAATTTCATGTCAACACTGGTGAAAATCGTTTTCCCTCTAATAAATAATTTTTTCACTAAAACATGATTAATGTTATTTAAAATTAAATGAAGGGTTATAATTTAAATAATACTAAATTACATCTAAAATGCTGTCTATGTATTTGTTTATTTATATATATATATAATTAATGGTCCAAAAAATGTTTCCCTATTCTCTTTCATAGCAGGTTAGAATTAACTGAAACGTAATGCGTTACATTTTCAAAAGCAAATTTTGACATTTTGTGTTCATCACAGAAATTCATTCCATCTCAGTAATTCACAAAGTTTTTCGCCAAAATATCACAGCCATTAAAAAGTCGCTTCATTTTGTTTTCCCGTTCTAATTGGACGACGGGATAGATCTAAAGACAACTTTAAAAGAAAGTTCTATAAAACTCATTTATTTTTTCCTGAAGGAAACACATTTTTTTTTTTTTCTTCTTTTCGAATTTAATTCTTGAGACTGCAAAATGAAATCACGATAATAAAGAAAGTTTCTCTAAAAACAAGCAAAGCAAGGCTCGCTAACGTTTTTATAATGCTACTTTCTGTCGAGACATTTTAGAAGGTTTCGCAGTTAAGACTCTTTTTGCAGCCATTTTTTTTTTCCTTCTCATCGAATACATTGAATGAAATAAACTTCCGTCTGGATTTAATGCATTTATGCGCTTCGAAATTCATACATTTTATGCTCATGCAAGTTTTGAAAGAGTTTTTTTTCAGAAGGAAGTCGAATTAAAAAAAAAATTTTTAACGAAATTTACATCTTAAATATTAAAACTCAGTACATGAAAAAAATGTTTTTAAATAATAAACAAAATATTTGCCTTTTTAACTTTTAACTGGAATTTTGGTAAAAGGAGTAATTTATAGCATTACATGTTTATGGTTTAATAAGAGCAACCCTATCATGTGTAGAAATTTTTTTACCCGCAAAGCAACTAATGAATTTAAATTTGATGCAAAATATCACAGTTTCCACTACATACAAGTTCAAAGTTCCAAGCTAAAAGTATAACTGTAGCATTTTTTCCACGGAAGAGTATCCCAGGAGAGATGAATATTATTTGACAAGTATATAATAACAACTCATCACTCAAATTCGACAGCAGATAAGCAGTACCGTGGATACTGATATTACATGCAATCAGTGTTTTTGTACTCTTGAGAACACCTGCCACTTTAGTCTGACAGCAGATATTCAGTGTCATGGACAGTGAGTACTTACGAAATTAACGATTATCTGTGACCTTCACAGGTCGAAACAATTACAGATGGAATATGGACTACATCATGAGTTGTTGCATCGGGATGGATGATGGACCATGGGCTGAGAAAGTGCCTACTCCACTGAGAAGTGAGGGAAGCTGACACCATCTCTTGAAGGTTTTTCTTGAGAGAGAAGAATAGAGAGTGCTGCAACGTGTCGACCGGAAGCGTTGTTTTTCTCTTTTTTTTCTAAAGTGACTGAACAGGTTGGAGTTTCCGTCTGTTTCAAAGTGAGTTGTTTGTGATTACGTGTATCACGACATGGAATAATTAAGGTCTGCCGCAGAGTATGTAATTTTTAGATTCAACGTCTGTATTAGAATATGCATTTTTAGATTATTCGAGTACTCGGAAAATCGCCGTCCGGGTAACTTGGACTGCTTGTACATGTCGTAAGGGAGCCCACCAGGCAGCCTGGTTATCGATGCTTTTACACACATTGTCCCAGTCGCCATCAAGCCTTCTAGTTAATGAGGCCAGCGATTGCAACTCATACCGCCAGAGGATTCTAACCTGAGCATTCTACCAAAATAGAGCCCCAGAATATATACATGCAGATAGTTAAATAATACGCATATATTATTTATATACGCCCCCATATATATATATAAATAATATGTGCTGATGGTTAAGCAGTTACGCATCGCAGTGATTGTTTTTTTGTTTTCAACATTCTCATCTCAAAATACAGTAAAAGTAATTTAATAAAATTTGAAAGATGCAAATTGCGCGATTTGCATGATCGACTCTCGTGCGCTGTTGGCCTGAGGGCGCATTGATCAGAGAGCTTTTTACTAAACACTGTCGGATGGCAGAACAGTAAGCGGACGCTAATGGAGGCAGCCGAGAAACCCGAATCCTTCAGAAGGAGATTCGAGAGGGTGGAACTGAAATGCCCAAGGGCAAAACAGTCGCTCAGATGGTTTCCATGATTTGAACTGCTGCGATTTCAGTCGAGAAGATATAATTAAGAATTTCAGTTCCATTCCCTGGTTTTTAAAATTCATTCATTAAAATAAATAAGTAAAAGGAAATTTTTCAAAAGATTTGTTGAAAATATAGCTGTTTTAAAACAGTTGAAAGCCAGTTTCATGTGTTGTAATTTCAATGCTAGAAATGGAAATGTTAAAGAACACATCAATTTACAATTAGTCCACTACACCATTTTGTCACTTAATATTGAGGTAAAAACGAATTCCATTTGGAAATGCAAAGGAACAAAATAAATTTGTAATACTTTTCAATAGTATAGTTTGTTGAAATTATCTTTTTCTGTACAATGTAGCTGGAAAACAAAATATATTATTACCTGAGCTTATTATAGAAAAGACATTTTAATTTTATTTCTAATTTCTATTCTTATGTACAAAATGTTATGTCTGCTTGTTAGTAGCATATGTATTTATCATTTAAATATTTTTCAAGAAAAGTTGAAGTATACAAACACTATACTTAAATTCAAAAACTAGTAAAAATCATCACGAAATGTTTTTTATGTTAATTATTTATTGCCTTCATATCTGCGAAAGTGAAAATCGGCCTTAATTAGGAGATGACTCAATGTTAAGTAAATACTTGAATGAAAAGTACATTCAAGAATTTCAACATTTCCCTTTGTGGTGTGCAAGTACGGGAAGTCCCACGTTGAGCGCCAGTTTGATGTGTCGTCATTTGTTTGTTAGTGCAGCTGGTTCTGGGTGGGGTCGAATCGAGTCACAAGTCCAAGTATGCACAGATTTATTAAAAATTAATAATATTTTTACAAATAACATGTACATTTAAAGAACATTCAATTAGAGATGATGAGAAGGATTCCACTTCTAGCTCTCGGGATGAGATTGTCATTTAGCGCCAGTTGCGCCGTGCGTCCTCTCGGGCGAGAGTCTCGAAGCTTACTGATGATTTCTTCTGTACGCCACAAGGGGCGTTCTTGCAGTGCGTAGGAGGAAACAGGGGTCGCGTAGGTGGAACCACGTTTACACCTTAAAATTATGCTGATTTTTGATATTATTTTAAAATAATTTTTCTCGCTTACTTAAAAATGCAAAGATTTAAAATTTTCGAAACAAATAATTTCCCTTTTCATAATTTTGCATCCTGCAATGAGTAATTGCTGTTCAATGAAAATTGATTGAGAAACAATAGATAAATGCACAATATCTCTGACTAATGTATCTTTCTTATTATTAATTTAACTCACAATGGCAATCTAATTCAATAATAAATATAACATTCGTTTTCGTTTTCGGCCCTAAAGTACTTTTTTAAGAGTCTGGAGCAATTTACTTTTAACCCATTTCTTTTGCCCGGCTCGAAGTAAAGTCTTCGTTTCTGAAGGCAGCTCTTTCTACCTTCGTCCTTATTATTTGAGATCTAATGGGTTTTTACTTCCTCAAATGACGAAAATGATAGGTAAAAACCATGCAATTGCTTTATGAAAGCTGAGTTCTCAGAATGACATCACCTCCCACACATTCTATTTCAGAGTGAGTCAGAATTAATAATGTTATTTTGGAACGATCTAAAATATCTCGACTAGATGCAGTCAGTGAAGAAGTAGACTAGAAGCATGGTGATTATAAATAAAGTTCAACTATCAAAATGCTGAAAAGATAGAATCATTCGTCACAATGATTTCACATTTGAACTGAAGATACTTAAAGAAGTGCGAAACGGTATAGCATCAAAAAAACGTTCCACCGATATTTCCCATCCCATTGGTTATGACCTTGCCTTGGTGCATTGGTTTCCATTCACAGTGTCACAACTGTTAAATGACTAGGAAGTCACTTTTTCCGTCCAAAAACCGAAATAATCCAGCGCATTGAACACAGCAGCTGGTTTATTGTGCAACGCATGCCAAATACGGTGTTATTTCGATCCAAAATATCACTGGTACGCCGCTTACAACGGCCTCTATTAATACACTTTGGAAAATTTTTGATTCGATACCGTTTCCCCCTTCTTGCAGTATCTTCAGTTCAGATTTGAATTCATTGTGACGAGTGGCTCTTTTTTGACAGCAGTTTGAAAGTGAGACTTTAATTATAATCATCCTGTATATTGGGGTACATGAAAGTAATGTCGTTAACCTACATTTTTTAATCAATAAAATAATCACCCTCGTTATCAACAATTTTTTTGTCATCTAGTGTGTAAATTTTCAATGCCGGATCGATAAAAATCATTTGGTATTTGAGCAAAAATATATTGATTTATTGAAAAAGAAGCATGATGGCCGAGTGGCTAGCACTCTGTCGCTCGGTACCACAGGTTTCGAGTTAAACTACCGGCGGTGGCCCGGATGTTTGCAGTAGTTCGAATCCACGTTAAACCGTAAGCCCCGGTCTAAAAGAATTGTAGAGCTTTATGGAGGTAGTGTTAGTCGCGTCTGTAGCCTATCTTCACAGTGAAGGTCTGCATTATGTTTGTCTAGGTTTCAGCACTTCAAAATGAACGACCCCAGCGAATACTCCACCAAAACACACAAAAGCCTGTTTTTGAGTGTAAACCTGGCTTGTTCAGAGTGAGCCGCTGCCTTTTGCGTTTTGGATTATCATAGAGGACCCATTCTTCATCTCCAGTGATCAAGTGATCAACAAACGCTTTTGTATTGTGCCGCTGAACTAATAAGTTGCATGAGGTGGGTCGGTTAGCTTTGTTTCCTTCGGACAGATTATGCGGACACGAACACCTGCTCTGCTTACTTTACCAATCTGCTGCAAATACTCTTGGAGGATCGACCAAGGTTGGTTAAGAGTGTTTGACAGTTCTTCGGTTTTCTGGCACGAATTTGCTTTCACTTCCGCCCTTAACATGTCATTATCTAAAGTTGTTGGTCTTCCTGATAGGTACGAGTGGGAAAGATCGAAATTACCGGATTTTAACTTAGAAAACCACCTTTGGTAGTAAACGATGCGTTACTACTCTTGTGAGACTCAAAAAGCATACAATGGCAGATATGTACCCTTTCTGATATTTAACTGGTTATTTCACCATAAATTGCAAAGAAAAAAATTAAGATGTTATTATTTACGAGTAAACAAGTCACTCTAACCTTAATATGCGTTTGCACGACTTTGGGAGCTGCTAAATGACTAACGCAGGGGTGACCAACCCAAATGATCTTGCGGGCCATTTTGGAAATGCATCCTAACTTCGCGAACCTCAGATTAGATTTAGATCCTCTATAGACATATTTTTGGTGTGAAAAATTGAAACATGATGATTTATTGTTATTGTATTTACTATTACGTCACTGAGGTCACTTAAAGTGAAACATAGATCTTATCATATTTGATGCTCCAAGATGCGTGTACATATTGAGTTCGCAGAACATATTTTAATTATTCTGCGAACTCATAAAAAACATACACTATCTGTCCTATATTCGCAGGAAAATTAGAGAGTTTTTGCATGCCGTATTTTGGACGTCCGTTATTTTTCTCCTTAGCACGCAGGCTCATAGGAAATTGCACATGCGTATCTGTAATAAGGCTTCCTATGAGCATGCGCGCTAGGGAGAAAAAAGCTAACGGATATCCAAAATACGGTATGCAAAAACTCTCTAATATTTTAAAATCAAAGTTCATTTTTTCTCAACATTTGGACAGTTAATATTTAAATATAGGGATGAACAAATAACGTATTTTTTAATCTATTGTTTTTCACTCCTTTGGCCACTATGAAATAATTATATTTTGTAAAAGTGCGATGCATCTCAAGGGACAGGAAGAATGTTCGACGTGGGCCGCCGGTTGGCCACCCCTGGACTAACGATTATCGACATGCGCAGAAACGACATTACATTCCGGTACACCTAATGCAATTTATTCTTGTAATTTGCTGCAGCTTTGTTTTAAAGACAATTTCAAATAGTACAAAGCTAAATATCCATTCAATTATTAAATATCAATTCTCATTATACTTTGACACCGGATAGAAGATATCCGGTATCAATTATTATGAGAAAATTAGCGAATGTCTGTTGGACCTTCACAGGTCGAAACCAATACAGACTGAATATCAACCACTTGATATACCATGAGTTGTTCCATCGTGATAGGTGATAGACCACGAGCTGGGAAATGTCTACTCCAATGAGAAGTATACTATTTATACGGTATTGTATTTTCTTTTGGTAGTTTATTATTTATACGGTATCAAGTATAATGAGAATTGATATATATTGAGAATTGATAATTCAAATAGTAAAAGTCAATTTCAAATAATATAAAGCTAAATAATACTATTCGAATACAGAAGTAATACATATTTCAAGAAATCGTGACTTGATTTAAGAATAGAATTCATACTAACCATTGTTTTAAAACTCGATACAGTTCGCAATCCCCGGGAAATTCATTAATGCATTTCGGATCCTCTATCCCCCTCTAAAAAAGAACAACGCTGCCATGTTAGATTTCCTTTTACGAGATGACAACATAATATTTTTTTTTTCACATTGAGATATTTTGTTACTGCCCTGATTTCTCTATTATTGTCTATCTATCTATCTATATAGAGATGAAACTTTAACCTTTCTTCTTATTTTTCAACTTCCATCTCAACTCCCAATTGGATTTTTTTAATAAAAAAAAAGATAATATTGGCATGTCTTCAAAAACTATGTTTTCATTTTTAAAAAATAAACGCGATTGACAAATTAATATTAGACTACTAACAACACTATAAAATAATTAACTTTTATATTAATAACAATAATTGATTATCTAAAATTCCTATATATATATGTATACTACCAGAACCCGACAGCAATCCTACCAAAAACATATATTGTAGAAAATGACATATCGCGACTATATTCTCCATATTCCAATAAATGTGCGTACTCATTTTCATGGATATATATGTTTTGAAAGACGAAATGCTGCAGCACCCTCTAGTGGCAAGCAACCCTAAAGTTGTTAGCGCGAACCGATTTTCCATACTCGAATGCATGTTATTACCCATTTTCATAGCGATGGGTTGAACGGTATAGAAGTGGATGGACGGCAACACCCTCTGGTGGCGACTTACAAAAAAAAGGGGATAGCATAAACACATTCTCCATGTTTTGTCAACACACAAATTATGACATCAATTATGACATATTTTTGGTGCGAAAAATTGAAACATGATGATTTGTGGTTATTGTATTTACTATTACGTCCCTGAGGTCACTTAAGTGAAACATAGATGTTCCAAGATGCGTGTACATCATGAGTTCGCAGAATATATTTTAATTATTCTGCGAAATCATAAATAAAACAGGCACTATCTGTAATATATCCGCAGGAATATTATGTCCAATTTGAAGGAGTTCAGTGACAAACACACGTACAGAAGAATTATTTATATGAAGAAAAATGCATTTGCGTATTGAAAAATAAATCATTTTGTCGATAAATTCATTTAAATGGACGACCATTGTTTCAAGAAAACAAATTTGTAAAAGAATTGTTATAACGAGGCAAAGATACGTCAGCTAATAATATTTTGTCAACTCAAATTGGTCTCATAGTAAAAAAATGTTGGTTCATTTCTATCCCATTTTGAAGTAAAGAAAAAAATACACTTTGCTCCTCTAAAAATTTTATCTTAATTTTAAATTGATGTAAATGAAAATCAATCAATACTTTAAGAATAATAGAGGCGAACTTTTAACCAATGTGCATTAATAAAATTATGAAATAATCTTTATAATTTAAATCCATATTCCCAAATATAAAAAAAATATTACGGAAATGTTTTATTACTACTATTAGTGTGACTCGCGTCCGTAGCCTATTTTCAAGCTACACGTACATCCTGGGTAGTGCTCAATGAGCAACAGCGGTACAGCCCTTGCTGATGGCATCAAGATTAACTGCTACTGTCAGCTCCATTAGAAAAACAACAAAAAAATTACAGTGGAACATCCAAAGACATTTGAAGACAGATCTGTACAATAATTATCATCACAAAACGCACAATGGTAAAAAGGAAACGACGTAATTTATCTTTAAGTATGAAAAACTTTAATGAGCTAGACTTTGAAATGTCACATTTGAATAAAATTTATAGTTTGTCCTTAATTATCTTGGCATGTCTTCTTTTGCACCCGTATGACTGCTTAAATTTATAATTGCTTACATACGGTGTCTTTTGCATTTAAATATCTTATAAAAACTCTTCAGTAACACAATATTATCTACTTTATAATTATAAAAATTTAGAAATTAAAAATTATTATTATTAAAGTGTATACTTAAGAAAGAATTAAAAAGTAATTACAATCCTAATGTACTCTTTTAAGTTTATTAACATCTTCAAATGCAACTGTTAAAATTAAGTGTATTATTATTCAACTTAGAATAAAAATCGTGCAAATAAATCTACGAAAATTAAAAGTAAGGTTATTATCCATTATTTGTTATCTGTCTCTCTTATCACATTATATTCCGAAATGAATAGCTTCGCTCATATTCAACACAAACCATTAAATCTTTTATTATAGAAATATTAGATAAAAATAATAGAAATATATATATAAATGAGACATTTTTTTGTTATACCATCTATAAATTTAACGAGAACAATTGGTAAAGGAAAATTCTGATGATATATTTTTTTTGTACTTCTGGGTGGATATGTCATCTCTTCAGAAGTTATATTCATTATTTACTTTACGTGCGCTATTTTATATTTACACTTGAACAGATTTTGCTTTTAAGCTGATAGACATGATGTGGAGTATATACATTAAACTACGAAAATAGTTTTATCAATAAATATAACTAGTATATTAGTAATATACCAGTATGTAATTCACAAGAATTTATTTCTAAGCCCAATAAATACGATGCCAAGTAATAAGGATTTCGGATAAAAATAGAATGAGTTATTTTACTAGAACGAATATTTTGATTGTAAACGTAATTGAACATGAAGAACGTAGAAAGGTTTGAAAGAAAAGAATAATTTTATTTACATTAAATTTTTATAAAAATAACATCATAAATAAATTTAAAAACAGAAAACAGTCAATTTAATTATAAATATTGATACGTTGACGTAGAAATAAAGACCTTGGTATAAAATACAAAGAGAAATAATGAAGATTTGCTGTATTTTTTGAAGCTTAAAAACTAAATTTAGAAGGTGGAATAACACATCTTAGATAAATTACTAGATTTGTAATTATAATATATCTTTAGTTTTTTGGCTATAGATACCTATGGAAGGAATCAAAATAAAAAAAATTATTAATTAAAAATAGTAAAGAAAGGCATCACAAGTTAAACAAATCCAATATTTTTTTTCCTTCTAATGCAGCTGGCAAATAGACCGTGATCTTTCGCCATAAGGGCTGCCCCGATGTTACCTCACTTTGCACTACCCAGGAGGCGCGTGTAACCTGATGGTAAGCCACGGACGCGGAGTAACAATGCCCCCGCAGCGCTCTACGATCCTATTAGGACCGGGACCTACGGCTTAAAGTGGATTCCGAACCACTACAACACCCATGGGCAAAGCCGGGGATTGAACCCGATACCTGTGGTACCGAACGCCAGAGCGCTAGCCATTCGGCCATCAGGCCCCATAAATCCAATATCAATCCTTATAAAAATTATTTAACGCTTGTATTTATTATTTAAGTGGAAGCATTTTTATTCGATTTGATTCGTTCCTAAATATACCGTTGTTTTCCCAAATTTTGTTAGTTAGAAAAAGAATGAGGATGAGATATTAAATAGAATTCCTGTTGCAACTCATTTCAATGAATGCTCGCTGATTTGCAACTCGTGTTCTGCTGTGTTGCGATGCACGAAAACAGAGTATCTGTTAAGCGAAAACATCTCCGCAAAGTAAGAATCTCGGGGAAGTTTAATTATCTCCGTCTCCATCTGATAAGATTCTCCGGCGGAACGAATCTCCGCGTCACGCGCCTTTCCTCGAACACTCGAGTGGAAGCGGGCGCCGCGCGTTCCGGGAGCGGATTGGATGACGCGTGCGGGTCGCCGACGAAAGGGTTATTTAATTAACCCTGTCAGAGCTGAACGCCCCGGTTCTGAGGTTTTCTTTCCGATTAACCACCCTTCCCTCCAGTTTGTTTGCTTCAAACAAGGCTAATTAAGAAAGCGTGGCTTACGACCCTAGAGAGCAACAATAAAATAGAATGCGTCTCCCTATTTTAAATGAGCGGCCTGATGGCCAATTGGCTAGCACTCTGGCCGTTGGTACCATAGGCTTCAGGATCGAACCCTGGCGGTGGTATGGCGGTCGGTAAGTGGTTCGGAATCCACGGTAATTTGTAGGTCCAGGTCTAATTAGCCTAAAGTTTGCTCAAACTGACCGTAGACAAACCGTATGACAAACCAAACTATTATAAAAGTACAGAAAGTTGGAAAAAACCTCTATTTTCCTTTTCGTACTAGAATTGAAGTGTTGTATCACCCCTTATCTTATTTTCGCTGTACTTATATATTTAGAGAACGCAAATATGTTACGGGCCTGATGACCAAGTAGCTAGTTCTCTGGCGCTCAATACCACAGGTTTCGAGTTCAAGTCCCGGCGGTGCCATGGATGTTTGTAATGGTTCAGAATTCCCTTTAGACTGTACATCCCGGTCTAATATGACGGTTAGGAGTAGGGCTGACATCCCAACCCCGTAAAAAAATTCCTATCTAGAAATTTAATAATCAAACTGTCTCGGCTCACCATGGGACAGCTGCGCCAATGAAAAAAGAAACAAGTTACGAAGCTTACTGAAATTAAGTCAAACATTATTAAACTCCGTGTATGATCCGAACTCCGTGTGTGTGTTGAATTTTGTGTTAAAGTGACAAAAAACTTTATTTTGTTTACAAATTATTTTCTGTGAAATTAATTAAATATTTCCAAATGTTCATATAAATGAATACTTTATTTTTTAAACATTATTTTTTAAAAAAATCTTTTAATAGAAAAAAACTAAAGAAAGTACGTGGCGTGATTATTATTTTCAATTACGAGCTTATTTTGAAAAGCTGAATCAAGGACCCAGATATTTCCTCATTCGAAGACCTACAAAATACTCCCTCTGTCTGCAAGGGACATATGTTAGATGAAGGGGAAAAATCAAATTCTCCAGAAGACGCGAGTTTCTCTCGGGTAAAGAATCTAAGAATTCTTGTTACGGCTGCTGTAAACCAGGATTTATAAAGAAAAAAATGCAACTTTTGGCAAATATTTTTATTTTGCACGTTAAGCGATAATGATAGTCTCCTTTTTAATTATTTGTTAGGCCATAGTACATAGATCTGAAGATAGATCTTATTCCAAATTTTCATCTATTGTTTCATAAGTAAACTCTAAATATTTTGTTTCAAATGATTTTTGTCTCCAACAATTATCCTTTTTGACTGTAAGAAGAAATGATTTATCAGAATCTTGATCAGAAACTTCATCATCGGAACTTTCAGATGAAGCATCAGCTTCTATGTGCATATAAGGCAATTTTCAATAATAATAATTTTGTATAATATAAATATAAAATTAATTACTGGAAAGAAGTTCCATAAAATTTGTCTTTTGTAACATATTGATTGTCACTATCAATAAAACAATCATCATCAAAATGCCATTATTCAATACCTGACATTTCAGCACTAGCAATGCTATCCAAAACGTTTTGAAATCCTTAGAATTTTTAAAAATTATATTTTCCTAAAGTGAAAAATATATATTTTATCCAACTGAAAATTTGTTGTTGATTTTAAAATAACTTAATTACCTAAAATAAATTCGATAAGAAATACATTAATAAATCAGTTATATAAAGAACCATAACCACATATACCCAATGACCATTGTAATGGACATATGATTTGGCTCACATTTTGCCTAAACTACAACCCGTAATAAAATAATGCTTCCAATGCTAACATTATCTTACAAAAACCAAAAAAAAAAAAACATTGACACATCAGTAGGAATTATTCCTATAAATCAAAACAAAAGGACCTCACTCACCTTTCAGCAGACCAGAGCATGACGCCATTTTCTAAGAAAGCAGTAAAAATCTGTTGACTGTTGCCAAACGAATAAACCCAAAGTTATCATAAAGATTAATCTTTCGTCTTTCGATCTTCGATTAATATTTCTTTCGTACGAAACAAGTTTCAAATCTCTGTAGTCATTGAATTGGAAAAAAAATAAAGTTTCAAAACGTATGTCCATAGTAATGCACACCGGTTCTGAAAAGGTTAATATTCCAATTTCAATGATGATTTGTGACATCGAAAGAAAGATAATTTTTCAGTAAGAAATTTAACGTTTTCTAAATATTTATTCTTTCAATACAATGTATTTGTTGGTTTGAAGTCATAATTTTTTTCAGTAATCATAATGTAAGCCCTGTAATGTAATCGTAATGTAATAAATCAGCCCCGAGATCCGAAAGAGAATTATTGCTGCCAATCGCTGCCTATTTGGTCTTATAAGCCAATTAAGATCCCACCTGATTAAAAGAAGAACTAAAATTTTACTGTGCAAAACTCTCATAAGACCAGTGTTAACATATGCATCTGAAACATGGTCACTAACAGCAAGAGAAGAGAAAATGTTGGCAATCATTGAAATAAAAAGTGCTACGAACTATTTTTTGGTGCTATCAATGACAATGGAAATTGGCGAAGAAGATACAATTTTGAACTTTACAAACTTTTTAGAGATATTGACATTCTAAAATTTGTCCAACTGAAAAGAATGAGACAGGCCGGTCATCTCAAAAGAATGGAAAGTGATAGAGTTGCTTTGAGGGATTTCAATGTAACCCCTTTTGGACAACGACCCAGCGGAAGACCGAAAAAGAGATGGGTTGAATGTTTAGACTCTGATTTTATTGTTATTAAGATCAAAAACTGGAGGTCCACGGCCAAGAGGAGAACAGCCTAGCTCAGGGGTCGGCAACCTTTTGAGTCGGAAGAGCCAAAAATGGCAATTTACAAAATTTCAAAGTTTTAAAGAGCCACAAAATTTTTCTTGCCAACAATAAATAACAGGTGGGCTGAAAAGTTCGTAGGCTGACACATAGATGGCGCTACTAGTATTAAATCCATATAATTTTTAGTTAGCCCTGACCTTCAAAAGACACGTGTATAAATTGATAGCTGTTGCGCTATTAGTATGTAAGTTATAGCATTTTTAATGAAGTTATAGCATTTTTAGTGTTCATCACGTGCAGTCTACTCGGCTGACTGTCGATTGGACTCCGGTGTGAAATGATGGAGCCATGTTTCGCCCACTGTCACATATCGACGCAAAAATTCGGGTTTATTACGATTGAACAGCTCCAAACACTGCTTAGAATCATCAATTGGTTGTTGTATTAGGTCGATTATGAGCTCGCGCGGCACCCACTTTGAACAGAGCTTTTGCATATCCAAATATTCATTCACGATATGTCCAACACGTTCCTTTGATATCTTTAGGGTCTCGGCTATCTCAATTAACTTCACTTTACTGTTATCAGAAATTGTTTTGTGGACTTCTTTTATGTTTTCGTCGGTAACAGCCTCTTTGGGGAGTCCACATCGTCCTCGGTGCTCATTTCGCCTCGTTTAAATTTAGCAAACCACTTCTCTACGGTGGATTTTTCTGGTGCAAAGTCCGAATAATGTTTATCATGCCAAGCCTTGGCTTCAATAGTATTTTTTTCGCCAAAAAGCAATGCTTTATTAACACATGAAATTCCTTTTTTATCCATTTTTTCAAACTAACAAAAGTTGCTTCACTAAAAATGTTATAACTTCACATACTAATAGTGCAACAGCTGTCAAATTTATACACGTGTCTTTTGAAGGTTAGGACTAACTAAAAATTATATGGATTTAATACTAGTAGCGCCGATTTAATAATACTAGCCCACCTGTTAGTACTCGCAAAAAATAAAGTTTTTTGATAAAAAAAAAACTAATCTATTTATTCCTAAGAAAACATATCTATTTATTCATTATATCATTCTATTTATTCATTATTAGATAATTACTTATTATTTAAGTAAAAAATTAAAACAATTAAACATTTACTTACCACACTAACTTGTACTTCAATAACAAACAATTGAACAAACAAATTCAATGGCTTTGCATGGTTATTCAAGTAGAAAATTTAAACTTTACTAAACAATGTAATTTGTACTTAAAATAAAAAAAACAATAACATACATTTGAGCAAACAAATTCAATGGGAGCATTGGCTTTGCATAGTTTTAGAAAGTTTGGATAAATTTGGCTCATAACTTGTTGCTTTAAGTTTCAAACACGACTCTAAATTTTCATTTGTTAGTTGGCTTCTTACTTTACTTTTAATTATATTCATATAAGAGAACGCTTGCTCGCACGAATATGTTGATTCGAAGATAGTCAGCACTCCAAATGCCAACGTCTTCACCTCACTGTAGCAATCTGAAAGACTATTCCACGCGTCGAATATAAGTGCCTCAACTCGCGGCATTTCTTTTAAAGTTGTCCACTTTTGTTGCGTTACGTACATACATTTCTGGACCTCCAACTCTTCCAACTTGCTTTTCAACTCTGTAAATTTTCCACTCCACAAAGCTTTACTTTTTAAATCGATCAATTGCATTTCTAGAGATCCAGTATCAGTTCCAAATGGATTTCGTTACTATTTGTGTTGAGAGGATTTACTATGAATACTAGAGTGGTTTTGAATTGCTCAAATCTATCAGCAAATTCATCTTTAATTTTTTTTTTATAACTGTGCTGAAGTACCTCGTGTCAACAGTTGCACTAGTTTTATCACGATATTGTTTTAGAAATTTAAAATGAAGTAATATACCGCTCTGAATATCTTCTGCAAAAGAATTAATTTTTCTTCAAAACAAACCAATTCTTCTACCAAAACGTAGTTTGGGTTTCCCTTTCCTTGCAGTTTTAGATTCAGCTCATTTAATTTCGTTGTGATATCCACCATAAAGTAAAATTTTTGCAACCATTTGTCGTTCTCTAACTCAGGGTGATTAATTCCTTTTTTATTTAGGAATGTATTTATTTCATTCAAGCACAAAAGCAAAACGTTTCAACACCCTACCTTTGGAAAGCCATCGCACTTTATTGTGAAGAAGGAGGTCGGAATACTGAGTCTCCATTTCGTTTAAGAATTCTTTAAACTGACGATGTTAGAGTGCTTTTGACAAGATGCTGTTAACAATCTTGATTACCAAATTCATGACCTCAACTATTTCGGCCGGAAATGTTTGGGCACAAAGCGCTTCTTGGTGTATTATGCAGTGAAACGTAAGAATTTCGTGGTTTATTTTGCTCTGAAGAATCGTTGTTGCCCCTTTATTTTTTCCTGTCATACTTCTGGCTCCATCAGTTGCTATTGAAACGATTTTATTTAAATCGATCTTATTGTCTTCAAGGCATTTTTGCACGGCATTCGCTATATCTTCCCCACTAGTGTGTCCCGAGAGCGGTAGCATTCCTAGAAGTTCTTCTTTTGGACCTTGGGAAGACATATACCTGACAAAAAGGACAACTTGTGCCGTGTCTTTTATGTCGCAAGACTCATCTATAGCCAATGATAAGGCAGAAGAAAGTTGAATATCTTCCACCTGCAAATATGTTACATTTGAAGATATTTTAGCTATTCTATCTTGTACTGTTTTAGCGGATAGTGGCAAATCTTTGATTTTTTCAAGATTAATGGTTTGTTTTTGAAATCACGAAACAGTTCTTCAGATTCCTCGTTAATCGATTCAGAACGATTTTAAAATTTTCTTTTTGATAAAAAAAATAATATTTGCTAAAGAGCCGCAGTTTCACATCCAAAGAGCCGCATGCGGCTCGCGAGCCACAGGTTGCCGACCCCTGGCCTAGCTGGATCTTTTAAAGAAGGCCAAGGCCCACAACGGGCTGTCGAGCCAGTTATGATGATGATGAATCATAATGTAAGCTGTTTTCAAAAATGAATAAAATAACACCTGGTTTTTAATGTAATTTCAATAGATAAATAATGTAAAACATAAAATTATTGCAACGTTCAACAATAGAGGCGTAATACATGATTTTTTTAACTAAGTATCCATTGACCATTTAGCAGATCACACATTGGCTCAGAAACATTGATTTTTAATTAAATGTAGTATTTTTATAATGAACACATGTAATAAATTATAAAATTAGTTGTATTTGTGGTGAACAGTACAAGTTACAAAATGGTTTTTATAACGCAACAATGGAGAAGCGACGTTAACAATTCCACTGACCGCCTCTTAATTATTATGTTTAAGTTATCTTATACTTAATAATGCCACTGTAGCATTTTCCCATGGGAAAGAGTTGAAGCATTTCGTTCGCAGGATAGAGGAATGTATATTCTTAAAAACAACCCCTCACTCCAATTTTACAGCAGATAAGCAGTGTTGTGGATAGCTGTATTACATGCAATTAATGATTTGCATTAATGAAAACAACATGTCACTCAAGTCTGACAGCAGATAATCAGTGTCATGGATAATGAGACCTCATGAAATGAGCGAACGTCTGTGTTACCTTCACAGGTCGAAACAATTACAGATGGAATAGGGACTACACCATGAGTTGTTGCATCGCGATGGATGATAGACCACGGGCTGAGAAATGTGTACTCAATG
The DNA here is from genome assembly GCA_021605095.1 of Caerostris extrusa. Classification (NCBI taxonomy): domain Eukaryota; kingdom Metazoa; phylum Arthropoda; class Arachnida; order Araneae; family Araneidae; genus Caerostris; species Caerostris extrusa. The sequence goes on along the minus strand of BPLR01016340.1, from coordinate 25,193 downwards.
AGAAGTGAGGGAATCTGACCCCTCTTGACGGATTTTCTTAAAGAGATGTTTTTCGAGAAGGAAAAGACAAAGTCGACAAAAAAGACAGAGTCGACAAAGAGTATTGTTTTCCTCTTTTTTCTTTGAAGTGACAGAATAGGCTAGAGTTTCCGCCTGTTTTCAAAGTCTTCGTCCTTGGAGTGAACTGCTCTTGTGTATCTAATTCATAATTTTAATTTTCATTTTTTATGTGAATAGAGTTCAGTACATATATATATATATATATATATATATATATATATATATATATATATATATATATATATAATGCTTGTAAATAAAATTTAAAAGTGTCTCCATGATCTTGAAAATGGTCTTCTTCTTGAGGTCTAGTATAGGCCGAGACGTTACATCTCTTTTATTTTATTATTATTAGTAGTAGTATATATAATAGTGAAGGGAAATGTACAGGTGTATTATGATTGTATATTGTGCTATTTTTTAATGTAACTGAATGCCTTTAACTTTCCTTTAGACTATTAAAAATATTTATTTTTAGAACGTTATGGGGAAATCATCCACTTATTGGCAAAAGCGGTTGAACAAAAATTAAATAAAAAAAAAAATTAAGACTTTCCCTTGCAAGGGGGCACGAGAGCTTTTTCCTTGTTAAGAGGTAACAAAGGAAAGTAATGTGAGAATCTTAAGCCCATATGTATTAATTCACAGTGATTTTTTTTGTTTGTAAAAGCTAATACGCAAAGGGATTTTTTTGTGCAATTAAATGAATCAATTAATTAACTTGTAAGGAATGTCAGGGAATTTTGCTTTAAGAGAATGTACATTTTTTTAAAATTAAATTATCACTAACAATGAAATAAGCAATTTGTTTACGCTCTTAGTTAATGTTTTGAATTCAGCTAATCCTAATTTTGAAAATAAAACTTACTGTTCATTACATTCACTCAGTTTTTCATTTTATATTGTTTAATTTAATTTAAATGAGGGATCTGATGGCCGAGTGGCTAGCGCTCTGGATGTTGGTTTGCCATGGATGTTTGTAGTGGTTCGGAATCTCCTTTAAACTGTAGGTCCGGACTAATAGGTTCGTAGAGCGTCGTGGGGGTAGTGTGACTCGCGTCAGTAGCGCCTCTTCAAGCTACACGTACCGCCTGTGTAGTGCTAATTGAGTAATAGCGGCGCAGCCCTTTGTTTATGGCATAAAGATGAACTGTCTCTGTACTAACAGCTGCATTAGAAACAAGTAATATAAAAAAATTTTAAAAGTCAATTCCTACTTTTTTTTTCACTGTATTGCAGAAAGTCCTTTATAAATAATTTTCATTCATTTCTTAAGTTTATCTGGCGCCATCTATTGGTAGATATATGTAACTTAAATCTAAAAAACTAAAATTAATTAAATAAATTTAATGAATTAATTAGTATTTGAAAAAACTGTGTTAACATCCAGTGTCATCCACTAAAAGTTCAAAAAAAAAAAATGTATTTGAATTTGAGGGGATGAATAAAAAATATTTTATGAAAGATTGAAAATGTGAACAAGATATATATAGAGAGAGTGTGAGCTAATAGAAGGAATTGAAGAAAATCTGATCTAGCTCGACTCTTTGCTCAGTGGCAACGCACTCCGATGGGGAGAATTAGAGAGGAAGTTCTATTCGCTGACGACCTCGTTGTAGAACACTCTTTCAAAAAACCAGAAGATTCGATGGATTTTGTGATGTTCACCATCTTGCCTCGTGAGTCGGCTACCTGGTGGGAGTTTTCAGGGTTTTCTCCCATACGATACGCAAATGCGGGGTAGTTCCACTAAAAAAGTCTTAATGGAAGGCACTGCCGTCCTTCTTCAACGACACGGAGCCAAGTAAGACTTCTATCTATGGGTGCTCAATCACAACAGAAGCTGCCCTGCTTTCCATCAGACCACATAGGTTCTTGGACTTGGTCTAGATGTTGCAGGCTATCAAGTGGAATAAGGAAAAAAAAAAAACAAATTTTATTGATTTAGTGGAGTGTGAACTCAGTGATTGTTTACAAAATGCAATAGTTATTGAGAAATGTTGTTTATTTATTCACAATAAAAGTGCGATTTCATAAAAGAAATCACTCTATGTTTTTATTAGTATAAAAATTACATCGTACTTAACAATCACAAATTTCTTTTTAAGCTGTGTATAATGGATTTCTTAACTTTAAGAATAATTCATGTATTAAAAGTTTTACAGTAAAATATTAATGGAATATCTAAACATGAAGGTCTTGATAGTCGAGTGACTACCGCTCTTTTTCTCTATGTCACAAGGTTCGAGTTCCGGTGGTGTCATGAATGTTTGCAGTGGTTCGGAACTTTAAAACCTTAAATAAATAATAGGACTGCTAAGCGTTGACGGTCTAATATGACTGCAGAGCGTCGGGTGTAGGGCCTGCAAACTTACCCTGTAAAAAGAAAACATCTCCAGTCTCGAAATCTGCCAGTATGCAGACGGCCTTGGCCCATCCAGGGGCTGTTGCACCACTGAAGAACAAGAAGAATCTAAATATAAATGCTATTATGCGTCTTTTCAGACAACTTCGTACTTGTTTACTGTCTGCAATTTTAATTACTCGCACTAAACTGCTTTTAAAAAGTGACATTGGAACATAACAACAGACTTTAACAACAACATAACTTTAATCATAATCACTCTTTATATATATATATATATATATATATATATATATATATATATATATATATATATATATATATATATATATATATATATAGTGTGTGGTTCGAATACACTTTAAACCGTAGGTCCCGGTCTTATATGACTGTAAAGCGTTGAGTGTCATGAGTGTCAGGCTGACAACTTAACCCCATAAAAAGAAACATCTCTTGTCTAGAAATCTGCCAGTAGGCAGACAGCATTGGCCCACTATGGGGCTGTTGCGCCACTGGTGAGGATATATATATAAATACATATGTAAGTTGTAATGTATAAAAATATAGATATTAAATTTGCCACTCAATAAAATGTGAGTAAAAATTTAATTAATATTTACGGTCTATTGACTTCTATTAGTAGCTAATTTATTTTCGATGAAAACTAGGGCAATAACTATCTCTTTGTAGTGTATAGAAAGATATATTGCTTCTTGATAATATATTTTTTTCAAATTTTATAATTATATATTGTGTGTTCCTATTGTAACTTTCATTATTTTCTTGATAAAATGTCAAACAATTAGTCACATGAAATAGAGAAAAATTTTGTCTATGTCTATTTTTCCTTGAAGTATGTTATATAATCGTTTATTATCAATACTTTAAAAGGATTTCGGTTAAAGTTATAAAATTTTGAACTGCACAAGCATCATAAAAATGTCGGTTTAATTGAATATGTTCAGAGGGACATTGGATGATTCCAAAAGTAACCGAAAGAGAGAGACATGCTGCAATTAGCTCTTGTAGGCGTAGTGACGTGACTCACTTGCCCAATACCTTGTGGTGAAGGAATTGAGAAAGTGAGTCACGTTACTTGCTTGCCAATACCTTCACTACAATACCCCAATATCAATACATTGTGCATTTCCTTTAAAGTAAAGCATGTTGGACATGCTTTACTTTAAAACAAATGCACAATGCCATGCTATTGTGATCTGTTTCGTGTCAGTTTGTGTTTATCCGATTTGCATAAAGCGTCACAGTATTATGTAAAAATACCCTCTTTCGGTTGGAAGGACTTTTTATACATGAAAAAAAAAAAATGCTATGTCCTCTTATCACATTCTCACAAACCAAAATTTTATCGTAGCTTTACTTTTTTTATTATGAATTTTCGAAATTCTCATGAATTTATGAGCCATCTTGTAACCTATTATATTTTATTTCATCTAAGATATTTTATTGAATCTAACAAGCTCCTATTGATAAACTTGATGTTTAAAACAATTTCAATACAATATTTTGATAGTATGTTAATCTTAATATCTTTTTACTCACATCTTTCCCAAACTGTAAAGGGCCAAGTTAACTCTAGGCACAGTGGTGTGGTGTAGTAGTAGCAGTTCGAATCCAAGCTAAACTGTAGGCCCTGGTCTAATTAGCCCAAAGTGGGCACAAAATGACCGTAGAGCACGAAAGTGATTATGTTACATCTTTTATTTAGAATGTTTGGTGTTTACACGAATGTATGGGCCACTATGTATTTATTTCGAGCGATTATATTTTATTTCATCTAAACAATGTTATTAAATCTAACACTCTCCTATTGCTTAATTTGTTGCATGGAAAAATTTCAATAGAAATATTTTATTAATATGCTAATCTTAATATGTGTCCTTAAAATATCACGGTGGAAGAATATTTTGTAGCTAAACCTTCCTTTAAAAAATACAACTGTTTACTCTTGATGAGTTGCGTTATTTTTGTTTAATCAGTTTTATCGTGATGAGACACCCAAAAAATTCTTTTTAGTGCATGTTACTAAGTAACCTTTTTTTTTTTCATTGGGCAGCCCAGTAATAACTAAAAATATCTGGATAATTTTGGGTAAACTTAATTAAGTGAAGTTTTCCTCAATATGTTTTCTTCTCTTCTTTGTTGCCTCATTAGCTAAAGAAAAGAAAAAAAGTTCTCATTATTTTTTGCTATATGCATATTGTGATATTGAATTTATATTACGTCACATGTTATCTGTTTCAATCCTGCGGTAGATTAAAGCAGTTTTTTTCTCTTCACAGTAAGTAATCCTAGGCTTAATTTTTTTTAAAGATGAATGTTTTAATAATTATGCATGCCATTTACATTATTATTTCAAAAAAGATTCGTCACTAAGCTACAAAAAGGAAATTAATTTCGCTGAACACAACCAAGAGATTAAAATAGTGCTTCCTATTTAGAGGTATTCGTTGTATTTTATATAAGATATTTTTATTTAAAAAGAAACAGTAATGTTTCATTTCATTGCCTTAAACTCTTTTTCATTCAACGAATGTATTGATTTTTTTTTTTGTCTAAATGTGTCATGTTAATGCTCCTAAAAGTAAATAAGTAAAAGTAACAAGTTTATTTTTCATCTTATTTTAACTAGTGTAGCACTTTTGCTACGAGAAGAGTTGTAGCATTTCGTTCCCGGTTGAGAATGTATATTCTTTGAGAAGTACATAATAACAACTCATCATTTAATTTGACAGCAGATAAACAATGTTGTGGATATATGATATTCGATATAATAACCCAGAGTTCTGTATTTGTATATTCATATAGAGTGCTTGTAGATAAATGTTAAAGTGTTCCCATGAACCTGAAAGGGGTCCTCTTCTTGAAGTCGTTATAGGTCTAATATAGGGCGAGTCGTTACAGTGGGGTCACCCAAATGCACAAACAGTTCGATAGAATGGTTAAATAATCATGTGCATACAATACGATTATTAAAAATAAAGGATAAATATAAGTATTAAAGAACATGGTTGGAAGTTCATGGGAGTTGTATGTGAAATGTCGATAAAGAAACCATCTGAAAGGCTTTAGTATGGAAGAAGGGTCTGTAATATTGTAGAGATTGTAAGACGGAAGGACCTCTCAAAAGCAGCGAGTCTCTATGTGTTGTGGGCTCTGAAAGAAATCAAAGCCCAGGAAAGACAGTTTTTTTGTTGTCCTGCAGGGGAAAGAAGGGACCAGCAAGGATATTGCTCTCAGACAAACTACCATTTGCACCACTTGCCATCTTTAAACAATAACGCCTTTTTCTGCATTAGATCTGTACTGCTGGCTTCCTAATCATTTTGACTCAATTATACTTGGGTTTATCTTGCAAAAACAATGATATTATATTCTAAATGTCACATCTTCAGAGTGATTTCTTCTTATGCTAAGGCGAAGAAATCATTTCGCTCTGAAGTTTTGCACAACAGTGAATAAAAATGTAAGGTTAAATTGTGTAAATTTGTAACAAAAAAATTGTAACATGTATAATGTTATGTAACTAATGGATCAAAACGAACCAATAAAAAGTACTGATCTAATATACACATGAAATATTTTAGTGTCGAAATTAATTGCGAAGGCTGGCTTTGGAGAAGAGGCACGTTGTGCCTCAGTGGATAACTGGACATTGTGGAGATTTTTTGGAAGCGAACAGACTGATTTCTTTACAAGAAAGTGCTCGAGAGTGTTCCAATCAAGGTACTCAACATTACAGTACTATTCTATAAAGCTGGATATCAAACAGACTATGACTAGAAATTATAAATTACAGTTGCTGGACCGAATACAGACCAGGCGACGAAAAGTTGATGATCGTCTCAATGTTCAAATAGCATTGGGAATTTCGACCCACCAAACTGCCCTCTTTGTGATTTGGCAGGAACGATCCCATCAAAATCGTTGGCTTGCCAGTATCTCGTCACTTCGCGGCGAGATACTGGCAAGCTAGAGAACTCTTGTGGCGGGGCCTGAATGACCGAATGTATAGCGCTCTGGCGCTCGGTGCCACAGGATTCGAGTCCCGGCGGTGCCATAGATGTTTGTAGTGGTTCGGAATCCACTTTAAGCCGTAGGTCCCTGTCTCCTATGACTGTAAGAGCGTCACGGAGCAGAATTCAGATTTCTACCTACGGGTGCTCCATCAGAACAGAAGCTGCCCTCCTTCCCTCCATCCATGAGTAGACTACTCACGGGATGTCCGTCCCGCGCTGCAGGACACTGAGAATATGTGACAACAACAACTCTGGAGGCAATGACTGCGGTCAACTTTGTTGAACTCTTTTGTGCGCATTTTCGTTTTCATTTTTTACTTTGTATTTGTCCCCTTTTTTTGTGTTGTCTTGCCATTGGAAATAAAAATAAAAATGTAACTGATGGTGCCGTGTATATAATTGTATACTTTGAACACAATAAACACTTTTTGTTAGTTTATTGTCATTAAATTTCTTTGCGTAAGCATTTTTCTTTTAAACTTTTACCAGTTTCCAAACTCCCGAGTTTCTCCATTCAATTCATTGTTGTTTAGATAAAATTAATATCCTTTTTATTTCAGGGAAAGTGGCAAGTTTCTAAATAGACAAGCGATGTGGCAGAGGGGGAAACATGGCTGTAAATTAAGTTTTAGGCATGCTTTTAAACCATTTTTTTTTTTTTCCGAGTGTCTATTGGAGAAGATTTCCAAAATGAAGCTGACGGAGAAGTGATTAAGGCCGGCAATAAATAACTCCAACTGTTCATTAAAACTTTGTGGAAAAAAAACCCTCTTCATATTCCTCTGAGATTCGACCGAATGGCGAAGGTAGATTAGAAAAAAAAAAAAAACTGCTAATTAGGAGTTTGATGTATAGCTTCCAAAGTACTCAAATGACTCGTGACACTGTTTCGGTGCTTGTTTGCGGTAAAACTGAAATTTCAAATTAATCTGTAATTCCTTTTAATTAATAACTAAAGCCGCCGCGTAACTATTTTTATAACGAGACGCCGAAAGAAAGCAATTTTCTCCTGTCTCAAAACCGTCTTTAAAATCGCATCTCTGAGCCAAGAAAGCCCCCGACAGTTTGGGAAATAATGAAGCAATGTAAAGTTATAAATAGCGGTTGTTTTTATTTTTAAAATAATGGCATTAATTAAAAGGCGTATTTTTAATTGGATTAATCTGTGTTTTTTTAAATGTTAATCTTTTATAATACAGTATGTTTCTGTTTTAATTACACACCGAGCACACATTTATTTCTATACTGTCTGAAATTCTAAATTAGAAATTAAAAAAAAAATAATAACATATATAGTTAGGATTTATATTTAATATAATTTCGAAAAAAAGTAGTAACAAATTAACTATTAAATTTAAAAGAGAATCCATATTATTGCTCCATAAGAATAAATTAAAAAAAAAAAACTCATTATACACTCATGTCCATAAATTAAGGATAATGAAGTTCAGGCAAAGAAAGAGAGACAGAAGCAAAGCAAAACAAATTTGACTAATTTGTAAAGGCTATTTATTAAACAAAATGTAAAGAGCAAAAAAGATGCTATATGTTTGACATAATTAATAAAAATTGCGATTTTTACTCCCTGGAGCAAATTTCAAAAAAGAACCTATTTACAAAAACCAGTATAACATGTTTAGTATGGAGGTTAATATGGACTATGTCTCCCGGACGATGCAATACAGGCCTTACAACGCCTAGGCATGCTGAGTATCAAATTATCAATCTGATCTTGGGGAATATTACACCACTCATCAAGCAATGCCCTCCGAAGTTCCGGTTGACAGGTGGGATGGGGTTAACGGGCTGCAATTCGTCGGCCATGCATATCCCACACATGCTCTATTGGATTCAAGTCCGGTGAGTATGCTGGCCAATCCATACGGGTGATATACTCCAATTGAAGGCATTCGTCTACAATGTTTGCACGGTGAGGACGGGCGTTGTCCTTCATAAACAGAAATTCAGCACCCATGGCGCCCCGAAACAAACGTACATGTTGTTCCAGAATGACATCCCGATAGATGTGGCCTGTCATCGTTACACTCTGAATATGCAGGTCAGTTCTGGAACCAAGAATAATTCCTCCCCAAACGAGCCATCCTGCACCACCGTAAAGGTGTCGTTCAATGGTGTTCTCTTGGTGGTAACGGGTATCTGGCGCTCTCCATATGAAAGTCCGGCGAGAATCAGACTGCAAACGAAACCTGGACTCGTCGGAAAGCATCACACCTGACCACTGTTGCAGTGTCCACAATGCATGCTCTCTACTCCAGGTTAATCGCAGGCGACAGTGAGTTACGGTAAGTGGAACACATCTGACAAGCCTACGAGCATATAGACCAATGTGCCCTAAGCGTCTGTACACGGTCTGCCTTGAAACTGTCTTACCGGTAGCTGAAGAGAGCTAACGAGACAGATCTGATGCTGTGCTCCGTCTGTTTCTTTTGGCAGTAACTTCTAAATACCGGTCCTCATTCGGCGTTGTAACTCGGGGGCGACCTGTGCTGTAACGTCTACTCACATTACCATCATCTTGGAATCGTTGCCAAAGCCTGGAGATGACACTCTGGGCAATTCCAAGTTCCTCGGATACTTCCAGCTGGGTACGTCTAGTCGTCCGATAATTCTACAACGTAAAAATCATCCAAATGCTTCCTTTGTGCCATAACTATCCGTTTATAGCACTGAAAGGCTTTCAAAGCGCTTGTGATAACATAAATATTTTTAACATGCATGTTAACAAAAAAACAATGGATGTTATCTAAAGTTTAAAATCATGAAGGTTCGATTCCCACTGTTGTGTGCGCAACAATCACTGTTTTGAAGAGAATGGATGTGGTAGATAATTACAACACAGTCAGCCAAAAAGCTGATTGAACTTTTCTTGATTTTTCCCCATACAACAGACGCATGTATGGCGCTTACCATTGCATATCAGCATTATCCTATTGAAATGAATGTATGGTATATTAACAACTGGTGAACAATATTAGCGGATCAATAGATAACGTATAGATAATGAAAGAATTTCGAATTCAAATTTCTGTTTTCTAAAAAAATGTAATAGTAAAATTATGTTTATATTAATTCTTCTCGGGGTTCATGCACAGCTAACATGCATAGAAAACGATTGGGTGATATAACCCACGTTTAATTCCTGCTATTGAAATGCTTTGCAACAACTTGTAATAATAAATACATAAAATGATGCTTTGCATGGCACATAAAATGATGCTAAGCGAATAATATAAGCTATAAAGTTTCACAAACCAATTAATGGTTAGGCAAATTTCCCATTACTGATAAAATCTTATACCTGCAAGTATATGTTGTATAAGATATTTCATATTTATACAGCTATTTATCTATCTATATTTATCTGTACATCTATACATGTATGAGAGAAAAGAGATAAATATATACGTACCGGAGGCACGTTAAAAAGGCTCATTTTTATAAGCTTTGAAGGATAGAGGATACTAATATTAGCAGATAGCTATCTTTTACGTACATGATAACCCATAATCCTCTGAATTAGTGTCGTCAGTCTTCATGTGACTGTGAATAACAATGGCTAAAAAGTAATACAAAGTCCTGCAAAATGAGAGAAGATATGATTCATTTTCTCAACTAAAAATGGCATATACCGTAGAAATTAATTGACAATCGTGTATGGAACTTCAATAATGTGTAAAGAAAAAATACCCATTGTTACAACTTCCCATATTCTCGAAACGATTTAAAATTTCTGATCCCACTTGTGTACGCAAACATTCAAGTAAATTTATAAATAAAAGTTGATTTCTCATAAACTATAAACAGTAATCTGATTATTGATAACACTGGTTTTTTTTTTTCTGAACTCACGTAATCGTTAATTTAATATCATTGACCATCGTTTCAATGATATTGACACGATGGTGAAAATAAATGCTATAATAAAAAGTGAAGCAAAATGTGAGGTAAAAGGTTTCAATTTCTTTAAGCAGAAAGTCGTAATGTTCCAGTAATTCAATGAGAATAACCATTTATGAAACTGAAATAATAAGTGAAGGAAAATTACAAAATGGATCAACTACCCATATAACTCAAACGTTCTAATTTTTTCATTTGCTTGAACCTTTTAAAATCTTCATCTAACAGGTGGGCTGAAAGGTTCATAAGACTGACACATAGATGGCTCTACTAGTATTAAATCCATATGATTTTTAGTTAGCCCTAACCTTCAAAAAGACACATGTATAAATTTGACAGTTGTTGCACTATTAGTATGTGAGTTATAACATTTTTAGTGAAGCAACTTTTGTTAGTTTGAAAAAATGGATAAGAAGTAATTTCGTGTGTTAATAAAGTATTGCTTTTTGGCGAAAAAAAAATACTATTGAAGCCAAGGCTTGGCTTGATAATCATTATTCGGACTTTACACCAGGAAAATCAACCGTGGAGAAGTGGTTTGCTAAAGTTAAACGAGGCGAAAGGGAGCACCGAGGACGATGCCCGAGTGGACGCAACAAGGAGGCTGTTACCGACGAAAACATCAAAAAGTAAACAAAATAATTTCTGATAACCGTAAAGTGAAGTTGATTGAGATAGCTGAGACCCTAAAGATATCAAAGGAACGTGTTGGACATATCGTGAATGAATATTTGGATATGTGAAAGCTCTGTTCAAAGTGGGTGCCGCGCAGAGCTCACAATCGACTAAAAACAACAACGAATTGATGATTCTAAGCAGTGTTTGGAGCTATTCAATCGTAATAAACCCGAATTCTTGCGTCGATATGTGACAATGGATGGAAACATGGCTCCATCATTTCACACCGAAGTCCAATCGACAGTCAGCCGAGTGAACTGCACGTGATGAACAATAAAAATGCTATAATTCACATACTAATAGCGCAACAGCTGTCAAATTTATACACGTGTCTTTTAAAGTTTAAGGCTAACTAAAAACATATGGATTTAATACTAGTAGCGCCATCTATGTGTCAGCCTATGAACTTTTCAGCCCATCTGTTAGAACGACAAATATAATGGAAAGATTATCAAAACACAAGAGATTTGTATAACCTTTTAAAAAAATTAAAATTTAAGGAGATTTTATTATTAACCAAGTTTTAACTAGTTATGTAGTATCGACTTCTTAAGCCAAGCACAGGCCTATACACATAAGAGAATAGAAATCGTCTTATATACGAATGAAAGATATGAAATTAAGAAGGTGATTTCCTGCAAATTATAGCAATAATAGGGTAAGAGATGCAAGACTATTATGAAAAGAAGTTTCAGTAGATGTTTGATAATTTATAAAGTGAATTTTTTTGTAAATTATAATAAATTTGTTTTGTTGTTTGATTTGACATGGTATGTATTGTATTGCTTCTACTTTGATTATGTACCATGTGTTAGTTTTAAAGAAGGTAACTGCTTCGTTTATTATTAGTTTGCTATTTTATATTGTATTGAAAGTTTGAAAAAAATATAATAACATCTATATATAAAGTAAATAAATTTAAAAAATTAAAAAAAAAAAAATGTGTGGCTGCTGTTTAACAAGTCTTTCAATCACATCTTAAGCTTGATTTTGTTTCATAGTCCTGACTCGATCATTTATTTTCAAAATTTGAAACATTAGGGATTTAGTTTCACATTTTTATTAATTTGTAATAGATTTATTTTAAAGAAAGTACTGACCGGGAATATTGTCGCAACTTTGGTCAGAAAAGCCACATACCTTCGGACGTGAAGGGCAACGGGAACTAACTTTCTGATCTTTTTTTCTTTTTTTCTTTGTTTGAACTTTTTTAAATCTTACTCTTGAAACCAATGATTTCCATGTTTTCCTTCAAGACAACGTGTTTTTCAACACTTTACCACCGCCTATGAAATCATCATGCTGTAATAGTTAATTTCCCATATTATGGCAATTCAATGCAGTGAATCTAAGAACGTTTTTGCTATCAAAATTACCGCTGTTAAGTGAATATTGAGCTATGTATATAAATCGATCACTGGTCTTTAGTCTATTTTAATGTTTCCTAATCTTTTTTTTAAATTTTAAACCATCAGCCGTTCGTTTCAAGCATATGTTTATTTATTTAATTATTTTATGTATATATATATATATATATTGCAAACATCGTAAAAATGCTTTACTTGGGGCTTGATTGGCCGAATGGCGGTGTAGCTAGCGCTCTGGCACTCGGTACCATAGTTTTCGAGTTCGAGTCACGGCGGTGCCATGAATGTTTGTAGTGGTTCGGAATCCACTTTAAAACTTAGATCCCATATTTAATATGATCGTAAAAAGCATTGCGGGGGGCATTGTTACTCCGCGTCCGTAGCTTATCTTCAAGCTACACGCACCTCCTGGTAGTGCTAAGTGAGTAACGTCGGTGCAGCGCTTGCCTTAAAGCATCCAAGACAACTGTCATTCGTCAGCTACATTAGAAAAAAAAAACCGTGCTTTATTTAATGTTTCAAGAGATATACTTTTTTGGATGTTAAATGTGAAAATAAAAATCTTTGTTTGTTTTTACTCGACATTAAAATTAAAAATCAAATGTATTTAAAACATCAAAAATTAAAAAAAAAAAAAAAAAAACTCCAACAATTATTTCAGTTTAAGATATTTAAATTTTCCATTTTAATATATTTTGACTGTACTAAATATTTTCCACTTTGAATTTGATGTATTTTTATTTATGTGCTTTTTGTTTTCTATACAATTCTTTTACCATAAATATATTGATTATTTTATATACTTATTATAAAAAGAATTGCAGAGAAAAGTAGTTCAAGTTAAGTTTATTTAAAGTTCAAGCTTATTAAGTTCTTTAAGTAAGCTTAAGTTCAAGTTTATTTAAATAGAATAGTGTAAACCATGCATAAAATAACATATTTCGATAAATGCACTGAGAAAAATAATAATAAAAAAAAAAAAAAATGAAAATTCATGAATTTTTGTCGCTAGCAATTCAATTTTTTTTATTTTAAACATCAATAAATAAAAAAATTTAACTCTGCAATTTTCCATTATATGAGTTAATAACTCTTATTATAACAATAAAATATTTTATATAACTTAAAATAACATTGATTAATGTACAATTCATAAAAATTTGGTAATATTTTACAAAATAATTGAGATATAATCATATTTAACAAACATTTCAAATATAGTTTTGAAGATAATCAATAGATCTTACATTCAATGTTTATGTTTTGTTGCGCTGTCAGTCAAAAAGTGAATTTACCTAATAATAAGAACACTGAAATGCACTTACAATACAGAAGATTGATATTACGCTTTTGATAGCAAATGTTGATAGCGTAAGCAGCCTATTTCCATGGTTACACAAGAAAAACACTTGAAGCTTTTGATAAAAAATATCGCTCCAATGATTATACCTACCTTGATAAATTATTTATGTACAAGATACAGAGCGAAAAAAATTTTTCCCAGGTTTTATTGCAAAAAAAACATGTTTGTTTACAATATTTAAGACGTGAAAATGAATCCTTTATGAAAATAAGTATTCGTTTTGGTATTACACGCATTTTAAATTTTTAAGAGGTTATTATAAATATTTTATAATGAGTATTTACATAAATTCACTAAAAAAATGTTGATTACATTTTTATATCATGTTTATTTATTTCCTGGTTGTTTATTTTTCACATTTCATTTGTGCATTTTTTTTTGTATATTAATTTTGATTTGTTATGCAGTGTTAGGCCTTGATTGATATGCGTTATGTGTTTAATGATATTCAGTTATATCGCTGTAAGCTGTAACATATGCAATCATAAGTTTTTTTTGAAACCCTTTTTGTGGGACTGGTCTAGGTTTGGTTTAATTTATTGCTCTAGTGTCCTTTGCGCACACTCTGTGCTAATTAGACTTGGACCTACTGTTTAACGTGGATTCGAACTCCTAATAAACATCCATGCCACCGCCAGGATTCGAACCTGAAGCCTGTGGTACCAAAAGGCCAGTGTGCTAGACAATTAGCCACAAGGCCGGGATTAGCTTACGAACACGTGGAATTTATTATAAAAGAAAGATTGAGTAATATGTTTTCATTATACGAATTGTATGTGTTTTTAATAAATTCCTTGTTCATTCTCTTTTTATTATTTGACTAGTATTCTTACATTTCTATATTTATATATATTGTTCTAATGCAGCTGGCAAATACTTAGACAATTGTCTTTGATGCCTTAAGGCAAGCGCTGCACTGACGTTACTCACTTAGCACTACCCAGGAGGTGCATGTAGCTTGAAGATAAGGTACGGACGCTGAGTAAAAACACACCCCCGCAATGCTCCACGATCGTGCTAGACCGGGACTTACCGTTTGAAGTGGATTCCGAACCACTACAGACATCCAAGGCACCGCCGGGTCTCGAGCCCGAAACTTGTGATACCGAGCACCATATTATATATATATTATTATATATATATATGAATGTTATATATATAATGTATAAATATATATATATATTTATATATATATTTACAAAGATTTTCATTAATTTATGGTTTATTCGGCCTTTGCAATACATGTTGGAAAAAAATTAAGTAACATCGATTTTAATTTAATTTAATACTTATGCTTAATTCAAAATGCAATGAATTTAAAAAAAAAATAGAAAAATAGATAGTAAATTTTCAAATAATGAAAATCTTTTTAAAATCGTATTATATAATTTTTTTTTTTTCCAACATTTATTGCAAGAGGCCGAATAAACCATAAATTAATGAAAATCTTTGTAAATCAATATTCTAAAATAAATAAATAACTTTTCAGATTTTTAAACACGTTTTTTTATGACAAAAATGTATTCGCAAATTAATATATGTGCTCAGCAATCAGTATTGCATATCGTAAAAAGTTTGACTAACAAAACCATATTTCATATTTTTTCATAAGAAATTTATCCTATTTCGATACCTGTATTTCGGATGAATTAAATATTAAATAATTGAAGCATAAGTAGCTCAAAAATTAATAAAAGAAAAGAGAAAGAATAAAAGAATAAAGTTTAAAGAAAAGAATACAGAATACAGAAAAGAATAAAGTTTTCTGCTAATATAATTTAAATTATTTTGATTAATGAAATTTTATTCGTTGACAGAAACGAATCTTGGTATAATAAATTAAATAAACTAAAAATTATTAAATTATAATAAATTATATTAATTATTTCGTAAATAATACAACAATAAAAAAGTTAAAAATGCAAATCATATCTATTTATTTTAGAATTACAAAGAATAAAAAAAAAAAAAATTATGACAAATTTAGTAATTTTTTGTGATAAATTATTTATTTATTTTTACAACAGTTTTTAAAGATTTACATAAGGTTCTAATTTTTGAACACAATAAAGTATTCTAAAAATATCGACTTGTATGATATTGATTAATTTAAGTATCCTGATTATAGTATAATACAATCTATATTAAAATTATTTATACAATTTCTCTCTCTCTCTCTTTCAATATATATATATATTTATAGTAAAAGTAATAAATAAAATATAAAGTAAAAATAATTTTGACTTTCGAATAAAAAAAAAAAAATATAGTAATATAACAGAAAATTTAATTAAAAATTATAGGTAAACAATAGAAACGAATATTACAATTTTAGTCTTTCCAAAAATCCATTTAAATTCATTTGAAAATCCAATCAAAATTTTGAACCCTAATGAATTCTATTCATCTCAAAATTCAACGGAGTTTATTTAAGTCAAATAGGTAAAATTATTGAATGAACTGAATCCATGTAAAGGGATTAATGCAATGAAAGGCTAGCTTGAGCTAAAAATATCACGGCAATTATCGATCTAATAATTTATTAAAAGCCTTCTCAATGCATTATAATTATACGAACAACCCATTCTTCATTCAGTCACGGTTCTATTGCGTCTCCCACTGCTTAAATAATTTTGATTAAATGACCAGAGCACCCATGGTAATATATTCTAGAAAAAAGGATTGAAGGAATTTTACAGATCGTGTTTTTGACAGTTTTTAATTATCCATTTGAAATTATGTTTTAAATCATTAATAGAAGTATTCATTTAGTTTGATTTTTTATTACGCAGTGGACAAATAACAGGGTTTTTAAGGATGAGGCGTGTATATAGATACTTTAATATTATGCAGTAATTTATATGTTTTACAATAAATCAAAGAGACTGATGGGATAGTGACTTGCTCTCTGATTCTCGGTGCCATAGGGTTCGAGTCCCAGCGATACCATGGATGTTTGTAATGGTTTGTCTCCGGTCTAATATGACTGTAAAGGACAGGGCTGACAACCGCAACCCCGTAAAAGGCAGCATCATGGAGCCAAGTCAAACTTCTACCTATGGGTGCTCCATCACAATAGAATCTTTTATCTTTAAGAATCTCTTTGATTCGGGTTCTTCAAACAGACTTTGTTGTGTTAATGAATACAATTAACCTTGAATGCCAATTTTTGTGTCGTAATATTTTTTATGATTAGCTGTAAATTAATTTATTTTTATAAAACTAAATAAAAAAGGATTATTTGGTGAAAAGTTATAACATGTGACACTTTTTGTTTGGAGACAGCAGGAGTCCTATGGAGTCATAATAAGACATATAATGTCTCCATAATATTTGATTTGTTTGATAAATTCAGCAGCTTATCAAAATGGGCACTTATCATATACTTTTTTGCACTTCATTCTTTTTTTTTTGGCGTGTATATAAAAGCAAAAAATAAAATACTTTATTTTTAATATTAAGAAAAAATTGCACATACAAAAAAATATAAAATAAACAAGAATCAGTTCTTTAAGAAGAGAAAAAAAAAAAGGGAAAAAAATATATATACGTTATATATGATGGCCGAGTGACTAGTGCTCAAGCGCTTGGTGCCACAAGTTTCGTGTTCGAGACCCGGTGGCGCCATGGATGTTTGTAGTGGTTCGGAAAACCACTTTAAACCGTAAGTGCTGGTCTAATATGAATGGAGAGAGTTAGGCGTAGGGCTGGCAACCCTCTCCCCCAAAAAAAGAAAACATTTCCTTTCATGAAATCTGCTAGACGGCAGACGGCCTATAAGTAATAATAGACCATATTAAAAAAGTAATAATTAATATATACATACATACATACATATATATATATTCACTCATGTTCATAAATTAAGGATAATTCAGAATCACACATAAATTGAACTCTAAAATAAAAATTTCACCTGTAGAATTATCACACACATCTTGAAGAAGAATATACAAATTACAGGAAGCCACCAGATGGCGCGGAAAGAACATCACAATGACGAGTGTAAGAGAGGAGTATATAAGGAATGGTGGCAAAGAAGTAAAATTGTTCACAAGCGCTCTAAAAGCCTTTCAGTGCAATAACCGCATAGTTTGGCACAAAGGAAGCATTTGGATGATTTTCTACGTGGTAGAATTATCGGACAACTGGAATGGGGACGTACCCAGCTGGAAGTATCCGAGGAACTTGGAATCGCCCAGAGTGTCATCTCCAGGCTTTGGCAACGACTCCAAGATGATGGTAATGTGAGTAGATGTTACAGAACAGGTCACCCCCGAGTTACAATGCTGAATGAGGACCGGTATTTAACATTTACTGCCAAAAGAAACAGACGCACAGCATCAGATATGTCTCGTCAGATCTCTTCAGCTACCGGTACGACAGTTTCAAGGCAGACCGTGTACAGACGCTTAGGGCACATTGGTCTATATGCTCGTAGGCCTGTCAGATGTGTTCCACTTACCGCAACTCACTGTCGCCTGCGATTAATCTGGAGTAGAGAGCATGCATTGTGAACACCGCAACAGTGGTCTGGTGTGATGTTTTCCGATGAGTCCAGGCTTAGTTTGCAGTCTGATTCTCGCCGGACTTTCATATGGAGAGCGCCAGGTACCAGTTACCACCGAGAGAACACCATTGAAAGACACCGTTACGGTGGTGCAGGATGGCTCGTTTGGGGAGGAATTATTCTTGGTTCCAGAACTGACCTGCATGTTCAGAGTGTAACGATGACAGGCCACATCTATCGGAATGTCCTTCTGGAACAACATGTACGTTTGTTTCCGGGCGCCACGGGTGCTGAATTTCTGTTTATGGATGACAACGCCCCGTCCTCACAGTGCAAACATTGTAGACGAATGCCTTCAATTGGAGGATATCACCCGTATGGATTGGCCAGCATACTCACCGGACTTGAATCCAATAGAGCATGTGTGGGATATGCTTGGCCGACGAATTGTAGCCCGTCAACCCCTCCACCTGTCAACCGGAACTTCGGAGGGCATTGCTTGATGAGTGGTGTAATATTCCCAAGATCAGATTGATAATTTGATACTCAGCATGCCTAGGCGTTGTAAAGCCTGTATTGCATCGTCCGGGAGACATACTCCATATTAACCATCATACTAACCATGTTATACTGTTTTTGTAAATAGGTTCTTTTTTGAAATTTGCTCCAGGGAGTAAAAATCGCAATTTTTATTAATTATGTCAAACATATAGCATCTTTTTGCTCTTTACCTTTTGTTTAATAAATAGACTTTACAAATAAGTCAAATTTGTTTTGCTTTTTGTCTCTTTCTTTGCCTGAACTTCATTATCCTTAATTTATGGACATGAGTGTATATTTAATATGTTGCTTCCTCTGTTTTATGTTGTACCGCTTCACAGCTTCTGTTTATTAAACGAAAGATCAAAACAAAATTTATGTTTACAGAATTAAAAATCCCCAGTATAACCAAAATAATCCTTTTCTGAAGAATATTTAATTAAAGGTTTTTTACATTTTGGATAATAAAGTGATACAAAATTATTATCAAAAAAGTATATTTCATGTATTGATTTAAAAAAATCGCAATGTGATAAAAATTATAAAATTATTATTCATTTTTTTTTTACTACTGGAAATCAATTTGATTTAAATTAATTATTACTAATTCAGTAAAGTTATAGTAGACTGAGTGTTAATCAGGATCAGGGAAACTCTATTACCCTACACCCAAACTGTTTCACAATAACTTTCAAGAAACACTTCCAATGGCTGTGTTTAGATTATTCGAATCCCTTCTCTCTCCTCTTTCAGCTCAATAAAAAGAATATTAGGTCTACAGATTTAGTATGCTCTTTCCTGGCATACACATGGGGAGCTTTTAATTTGTCGGGTTAAAAACAGAAAGAAATCTCTCAGATTAAGAGCTTAACATGATATCCAAATGATCACTTTAGGTATTATCATATTTGATTATTATTTTTATATCACAAGGATTTCGTATTCTACTTTTTATCACAGAATAGTCTAAAAATGATGTAGGGAAGATATTATTGTATTCCGGAGAGATTTCAAAGGGGTATATATGTTTTATTCACTCCTACCCCCTCCCCCCTCTCCTCTGCCAAGTATAATATAACCCTTCTACTTCTTCGTAGGAGCAACAGCAACATTGTGTGTCAAGGCCATCAGTCTGTTGGCAGATTTCGAAACAGATGTTTTTCTTTTTACGAGATAGGGTTGTAAGCCCCTACGTCCAATGCTCTACATTTATATTAGACCGGGACAACGAATATAAATCCCTACCAGTTATCAATAATAGTCAATTTATTATGTGTGGCCTGATGACCGAGTGACTAGGGTTCTGGATCTCATTGCCACAGGTTTCGGGTTTGAATCCCGGCGGTTCCATGTATAAACTTGTGGTGATTCGTAATCCACTTTAATCCCAATCTATTATGACTGTACAGTGTTGAGGGGATATTGTTACTTGCGTCCGGAACATATCTTCAAACTACACGTGCCCCCTGGGTAGTGCTGAATGCGTAACAATTTTCGTAGGGGCAGTCCACACACATGCCTTCCCCGAGGTTTTGTTTCTATTGGGCTGCTCGCAGGAAATGGTCAATATGACCCAGTCCCCGAGGTAATTAAAAAGTTACAAATTATATAAATATATAAATTGAAAAAATATCCATTAAATTGCTGAATAACAGGAATACAATGAATCTTTATGCAGAAACCAAATTCTAAATGCGAAAACAAGGAACCCTTCCACTAAACAACTTGGATGCGAGATGTTTGCCTATACCGTCGTAATAGTGATCAAGTTTCCTCGTTTCTGAAGGCAATAACTGCAACATATATTGGCAGCTAATTTAAACTTAACTCCATATGCACACTAGCTTCACATGTTAAAAAAGTTCTACAATTATTCTACTACTACTACTACACACACACCACACTACATCACTATGCCTAGAGCTGAGTTGACCCTATACAGTTTGGAAATGATGTGGATGAGAAGCCTGACTGGGCTCTGTGACGCTCTACAGTCATATGAGACAGGGATCTACGGCTTAAAGTGAATTCCGACCCACTAGAAGCATCCATTGCACCGCCGGGATTCGAACCCTAAACCTGTGGCTCCGAGCGCCAGACATTCGGCCATTCAGGCCCCACAAATAGGCTATCATAAATTATTAGAAAGGAATGTTTTTTTTTTTTTTGTTCTAATGCAGATGGCAAACACTTAGACAATTGTCTTCGATGCCTTAAGGCAAGTGCTGCACCGACGTTACTCACTTAACACTACATAGGTTGTGCGTGTAGCTTGAAGATAATCTACGGACGCGGAGTAACAATACTTCGTAATGCTCTATGATCATGTTAGACCGGGACCTACAGTTTAAAGTGGATTCCGAACTCTGGAAATAAAAAAAATAATGAACATCCATGGCACCTCTGGGACTCAAACCCGAAACCTGTGGTACCGAGCGCCAGAGCGCTAGCCACTCAGTTATTCAGGCCCTAGAAAGGAATGTTTTAGCATGAAAAAAAATCCTTATTAATTAGTATGCAATTGCTTCCCATCTCTTTTCAATATAGCCATTTAAAATTAATTTTTACATTGTTTCCCTTATCTTTTCCCCCATAAGTAATACGATTAAAATTAGCAACCAGTTAGAGCTAAATTCAATATCTTTATTACGTCAATTTAATTAGCTGTTTCTCTTGTTAATCATGTTTAGCGTAGCGGTCAAAAGAGATTCGTGTAGTAGGAAGCGATTTAAACGTTCCGCGTTCTAGCTGACGATAAACTACGCCTTCTGTGTCACCAAAATAACGATAGTCACAATCACTGCATATGTGACGAACCGTGACGTCACTTGAAAGGGGGAGAGTGATTGGTGGAGTGATGCCTGGTTGTTTGAAACATGTGTTGCCTTGGAAACCATCGACTTAAAAGATACAAATATTAGACGGGAGGGGCACTAGCTTTTCAATTTTGAGGATCCGCCCTAGACCTTGAAATAACAGCACTTCCTTTACACTTATTTTTCCTGCCCCCCTTTCATGATTTGAATTACTAGTCAGTGCTGAATATCCGGTTTCTCCTGGGAAAAAACGGGAAAAAATAGTTGAACTAGATATTGCGAAAATGCCCAGAGAAAATTAGGTCGAATGGTTTCTATTTAAAAGGTTTCGATTGGCGAAATTTGTGTTGCATAGAATACTTCAAAATAGTTAGACTGTATAAATATTATGCATATTATTATTGCCTTATTTTTTAAAAAAAGAATTGTTTTTAAATTTTATGAACGAAAAGTAAACAACTTATAAGATATGACTGTTTTCCTAATTCAAAAGTGGTATTTATAAATTGGGGAACAGTCAGAAAAATTTGTAATAAATTGATTTCATAAATTATTATAAATAAAAATTTCTACATATTTTAAATTAAATGTTTATTTATGAAATTTGAGAATAAATATAGGGACGCAGGAAATTAATACTATACTGTTCATCATATTTTTAATAATTTTAATATTAATAAAATTCTAATGAAATTCAACAATTTCAATATTAAATATTAACAAAATTATTACGAAATTCAACTGTAATTAAAAATATTCGTTAAATTGAAATGCAAAAATTAATTAATATTTGTAATAATACTATTTACAATCGTTTCAGTCATTTTAAAGTTGCTGTTTTATTGTTAATTTGTGTTATTATTATTTATACTGTTATTAAAATTGTTATGAAATATTTCACAAAATATAAGAACGAAAATTTAAATTACTAATGGCAGTAAAATTATATGATACGTTTCACATCAAAAAGAAATTAAAAAATTTCTAAGTTTAATTTAAAATTTGGTTAAGAAAAATTTATGATTCAACTTAAAATATTCTCCAGAATTTCATAGATAAACATTTGGTAAAATATGTAAATTTTATTTATAACTAATTGAAATCAATTTGTACAAATTTCTGACTGTTCCCAGTTTTATAAATACCACTTTAGTGGGAAAACAGTCATATCTTATAAGGATTGTTTACTTTCGTTCATAAGAATGACAATTTTTTAAAAAATGGGCAACTCAATAGTATGCATAATATTATACAGTCTAACATTTTGTACATACGAAAATCAAAAGCACGCGAGCCATTCATTTGGGCATTTTCACGTATCTAGTTCAACTATTTCCCAGGAAGCTTTCAGATATTCGGCACTGACAGCTCAATTCAAATCATGAAGAGGCAGCTTCAAGTGTGAGTTGCTGTTTCAGGTCTGGGAGGCCTCTCAAGGTGGCCTTTCAAAATACATATTTGTATCTTTTAAGTCGATGGAAGCAGCATGTTCAACAACCAGGCATCCTGTCCTTCTCCACCGAAGCCAGGCCTCACGGTTCGTCATATGCAGTAGACGGACTGGCGTTGGCTTTGAGTAGGGCATGGTTCAGCTTCGCAGGCTGGGTGCATCACTTTAACGAGTCTCTTTTGACCGCTTTTACGCTAAACATGAAGCAACTGGCGTAATAGGCTATTGGTAGCTCTATCGTATTGCGGGGGAAAAGACCAAAGAAACAATGTAAAAATTAATTTTTAAATTGTATATTAGATGAGGAAAGCTGATGCATACTAATTGAATGGGATTTTTCGATAACAAAACTGCTTTCAGAACTGAGTAACTCAGTGGCTATTCCGTACAGTTTCGAGTTTGAGGCTGACAAGTCATGACATTGCAATAGCACTCACGTCCGCTATCTTTCAAGCCGCTTATAGTGTTAAGTGGCTGGCGCCGGTGGCACACCACTCAAGCCTCAAACTCAGAAGATTGAAAAGCATTCCTTCCTAACTTAGCCTATTTGTGGGGGCCTGAGCTGACGAAATAAACAATACGCTCATTTCTGAATTCACTTTTAAGCAGGCGTCACAGAAAGCTGATCCATACTCATCCGCATCATTCCAAGCTGTCGCTCAGGCACCAGTATTGCGGGTGTGTGAGCAGCCGAAAGCCAGCAGTAAGAATGAGCAATAGGACACAACACATGTGAGAAACAATGTACTCTCAAAGTTAAGTTAGAATTAACGTTCTCGTTTTTGATTATTACCCAGCGAGGAAACGTCGCTATTACGACGACCATCTCGCATCAAGGTGACCCAGCGGAAAGGGGATCAGTTTCCATAAGATTTCTCGGCGGATATTTCGAATATATTTATATAATTTCAGCGACTTTTGGTGCACTCGGGAACTGGAATTGGCATTTCCCGAGCAGCCAATACTACTCGAGGAAGCTGTGGACTGCCTCCAGTGTTTTTGTCCACCCAGGGGGCTGGACTTCCGGGCGCTCCAGCTCCGGACGCGCAAAGCCAACACAATATCCCTCGGCCTGTACAGTCATAATAGATTGGGTTAGGGTGGTTACAGTCACCTGCTGCCAATGGTAGGCCTGACGTGAAGATCAGAACTGAGTCCTTTCGGTCATCAGCCCGCACATAATAAGTGACTATTATTGATAACTGTTGAGGATTTATGTTCGTTGTCTAAATGAGCATTAGTTATGCAGGAAGCACAGCCCTAATCTCGTAAAGAAAGAGCATCTCGAAATCTGCCAGCGAACTGATGGCCTTGACACCTGGCCCGCATTGCTCCACACGAGAAAGTAGAGAGAACATATTATACTTGTGGAAGAGGAAGGGGAGAGAGGGTAGGGTGAATAAAAACATATACCACCAAATCTCCGGAATGCAATAATATCTTTCACAATATTTTTAAGGCACTATTCTAAATGATAAAAACAGAATCTCTGAAATGCCATATTGATCTCAAAATAACAATCAAATATGATATCCTAAGGAAATGATATTTTGAATGTCATGTTGAAGCTCTTAATCTGAAGATTTCTTTCTTGTTTTTGTTTCTGACAAGTAAACCCATGTGTATGCGGGAGGCATACTAAGTCTGTGGACTGATACTTCTTTATTGAGAGCGCGAAGAGGAGAAGGATTTCAGAAATAATCAGCGTGATAATCTAGAGCTGCAGCCGGGAAGTGTTTCCTATTGAAAGGTGTATGAAGCAGATTTACGGGA
Source organism: Caerostris extrusa (assembly GCA_021605095.1). Taxonomy (NCBI): domain Eukaryota; kingdom Metazoa; phylum Arthropoda; class Arachnida; order Araneae; family Araneidae; genus Caerostris; species Caerostris extrusa. The sequence goes on along the minus strand of BPLR01016340.1, from coordinate 316 downwards.
GGGTGCAAAAGAGTGTCAGGAGGGCACCACGATCTGATGGCTGCCTCGGTGCTGCCACCACCACCACCAGCTGCTGAGGCCAGCAGCTGAACATTTAATCAAAGGAGAGGCCAATTTGTGTAAAATGTCGGATAACTCAGTTTTATAATTTTCACTCGTAATATGAATATACTTTTTGATAATAATTGTATCTATTATCAAAATGTAAATTCTTTTCAGTAAATATTCTTCAGAAAAGTTATTTGGACTCCTAGGGTTTGACCCTTGGCTCACTTTAGAGTACAGGTGGTGTTTGCATCTGTTATGTATTTTAATA